>OVAO01001806.1:0-14143 GCA_900406285.1 Biscutella auriculata
TCTTTTTGGCTATTCTTTCTAAAAAAAAGTATATAAAAGCAATGACACTTTAAACAGTGACTCATACTTTACGCAGGTCATTGTGGAGGCCACACTGATTGAGAAAGTGCAAGTACGGACTGTCCTACCATTTCTTTTGGTTTTTTTGTCCAATTGTTACATACAATATTTTATGTATATATCTATATAATATTTTATAAAAAAAAATGAAAAATCTACATGATTTTAAACCTAAGATTGACGTTTCATAACTCCTATGTAAAGTTACTAAAATTCTAACCCAAAGCTATAACACATATCTGTCTATATGACGTAACATAGTTGTACAAGGTTCACTAAGACATCGAGGCTTGTTTGTGTCTAAGACTATATGTATTCTACACTACTCTTGCATTGGAACAAAAGACTTGTAGGGTTTATTTAGTAATAAATGTTTTTATCAACACTTTACACATAACCATATAGTATTATATTTTTTGCTCATGTGCATTCAATCAGTTTCAATATATATATATTTTTATTAATGCTCTCACGGGACTCGAAGCTCCGACCTGGTAACTAGTGATGTCATGTATTTTACCACTGGACTAACGTTACTTGTTTTACCAATAAATATATCTCTTTGCTGAAAAAAAACCCATATATTATTATATCTGCGGACCCCGAATTATCAAGGACCAAAATAAAATCAGTCTAAGACTTTATAAAAAAGAGTTCAAAATTTAGAGCAAAGAATTTTATTATAAAAAAAAATTGAACCAAAAATTTATAATTTTAAACAATGGCTGAATCTGTATATCATATCAGGTTTGAATTCGAATTGATAATATAAAAATAATATTTATACAAATCACATCTTGTTTAACCATACTTATGTTTAATTGTAGATTTTGTCAATGTATAGTTTTGATGAACCTTAATTAGTATAAACTGATTGATTACTCTTTAATCATTCAGTATCCATAACATTAGTCATATAGCATAATTCAAAGCTTAAGTGACAAGAAACCAGAAGTGTCCCTGAACAATCCAGTCTAATTATTTATTTAATACCGAATTGATGAAAGAGTAACTAGAATATAGATTTTAACTCCATCGCTCGGTTAATATCTTCCGGAGGTGACTTGGCCGGCAAGGTACCATCAAAGCTCCCTCATGATCGAACCCATATTCCTCTTCTGCTCGTTCTAGAAGCTTCTGGAACATTGGATGTTCAAGAAACATCAAAGGGATCACGAATCTTTGTGTAGGCTCATAATAACCATCAACAGCTATCACCGCGAAATGACCTTCCTTGACGTCTTTTGGAACACAGTCACGGTTGTATTCTTCGGAACACTGTTTCTTGGCTGAAGAAAAGCCTTTGATTTGCACTAACTTCTCTACGACATTCTTGAGTTTCACAATTCCACCTTTCTTCTTCTTCGATGCCTCTTCCTTCATCAATCTTTGCCTTGCCATATATGCTAACAAATTAGGTTAATTTGTTTTACTTTTTTTGTTTTCTTGTTCCTTTGGAGAACTATATGTTTGAGTATACATTTAGGGGGGAGTATATATAAGGAAGAATGGTGCATAAGAGATGAGAAGAATTATAATTAAGCATAAAATGGACAAAAGAGGATAAGAAAGAAGTGGAAGTAGTAAGAAATAGAAGAGGCCAAAGCATGTGAGTGAGTTGGTTTGTGCTCCTTTGAATTTTCCACAAAAGCAGTTTCCTTTGTACCTGTAATTTGTTTGTTTCGTTTATTTTTATTTTTACCGTCTGTACAAAGTATCTACAGAATTCTAAATCTCAAAATTAAATCTAAATACAACTAAATTTTCAGATTTTTATTAGAATCGGTTCTTAAATAAGAATTTTCATAAGAGTACTAAAATCCCTTATGTGTCACTTTGTAATTGGAAGGGGAAAAAACACAAAAATCGAATGGATAGTGTTTGAAGATATCGGTTTGGGTAATAACCGAAAACCAAACAAACATCCAAAAAATATATATATTCATAATACTAAACTAAAAAAAATCAGATTGGGTATTTTGGATCCAAAAATCGAATCATCGAACCAAAACCAAACCGATTCCAATGCAAATAATCTAAAATATCTGAAAATTGAATATACCGAACCGAACCGAATATTTGATTTTTTTTTCTTTTCTTTTAACGTATTTCTAATAATTTTTTGGGTTTAGACCAAATCAACCGAACCAAAATAATCGAAACCAAACCGAAAAGTTTTCAGTTATTTTTTGGTTGCTCTCGAAATCTCGCAAATATGATGGCTAATCAAAATCAAGTTCGAGATAGAATAAACCATGATCAACTAAAAGCGGATTTGGTAGAGCATCTATGAAAAAGATTCGAAACAAATTAAGATCACAATCTTCGTTTATCTCTATTAAAATTTAAATATATTTTTATATGATTTTATCTCATGTGTGTTTTAATAATTTAATGTAATTAATATTAGTAATGCGTTTAATATTAATGAATTTAATTTAATTTTGTTTTTAAAAATCCCTTAGTGAATATTTATCAATGGAAAGAAAATTTAATAAAAATAATTTTGAGATTATTAATTATTGGGATTAATGTAAACAATATTAAAATATTGTTAAGAACTTCTTCGTAAAATTCTATGGGGAGGTGGTCTAACTATTCGATGAACATATTTTTAGTCTGATGATTATCTATTAACTACATTACCAAACAAATGAGAATTTCGACTTTTTATTTCCACAATAAAAATTTCTTTAATAAAATCATTTGATTATTGGATCCGTCTTATGATTTAAAAAGCTGACAAACAAACTACTTGTGAAAACACACAAACATATATATTTAGGTTTTACTCTTCATTCTTCATGACATGTTTTGAACTATTTCGAACTCCAAAAGGATGAGGATGAATTGTTTAGTAAAGGCTTTCTTTGATTTGTTTTATAGACTTTAATAGAAAGATATTTAAGTAGGTGAGATATATGTTGAGATGACTTCTTTTGATACTTTTTCTTGATATCTAGGGTCTCTTCGTTTGTGCATTCAGATGCAGAATCTGGATGCAAACGCATGAGATGTTGTTCGTTTAGTCTTTTTTGATTTGCATCTAGATGCTGCATATGGATGCAAAGATGCTAAACATCTCAAATTTCTAGATATTTGAGATGCTGTAGAATGTAGCATCTGGATGCTACATCTGCATCTCAAATTTTTTTAAATCAAGTTTTCCCCAAAAACGCGGGATTAGGGATTTTCGGAAAAAAACATGGGGTTTCGACTTTTCGGGAAAAACGCGGGATTATGACTTTTTGGGACAAACGCGGGATTACGACTTTTAGGGAAAAATGCGAGATTGTGGCTTTTCGAGAAAAACGCGTGATTGCGGCTTTTCTGGGAAAACGCGGGATTGCGGCTTTTCGGGAAAACGCAGGATTGCAGCTGTTCGGGAAAAACGTGAGATTGCGGTATTTCAAGAAAAACGCGGGATTGCAACTTTTTGGGAAAACGCGGGATTGCGGCTTTTCGGGAAAACGCGGGATTGCGGCTTTTCGGAAAACGCGGGATTGCGGCTTTTCGGGAAAACGCGGGATTGCGGCTTTTCGGGAAAAACGCATGATTGCGGCTTTTCGGAAAAACGCGGGATTGCGGCTTTTCGGTAAAAACACGGGATTGCGGATTTTTGGGAAAAACCACGGGATTGTGGTTTTTTGGGAAAATCCGGGATTGCGGCTTTTCGGAAAAAACGCGGGATTACGGTTTTCGGGACAAAGCCGCAATCACGTGCACATTTTTCCCATAAAGCCACAATCCCGCGTTTTTCTCGAAAAGCCGCAATCCCGCGTTTTTCCCGAAAAGCAGCAATCCCACGTTTTTCTAGAAAAGCCGCAATCCCGCATTTTTCCCGAAAAGCCGCAATCCCGCGTTTTTTCCCGAAAAGTCGCGAACCCGCGTTTTTCCCAAAAAGTCGTAATCCTGTGTTTTTCCCAAAAAGCCGCAATCATGCGTTTTTCCTGAAAAGTTGCAATCATGCGTTTTTCCTGAAAAGCCGTAATCCCGGGTTTTTCATAAAAAGCCGCAATCCCGCATTTTTACCGAAAAGTCGCAATCTCACGTTTGTCCCGAAAAGTCGCAATCCTGAATTTTTCACGAAAAGCGGCAATCCCATAGTTTTTTCCGAAAACGTATTTCGAATAATGGAATCGTACGAGTTTTCTAGAAAAAATGATTTTTTGAAAGCCGTATTATTATGTTTTTCCCGAAAACGTAGAATCATTTTTTCCGAAAACGTGAAATCACTTTTTCGTGTTTAATTAAAAATTCAATTTATAACAACTAAATGCTAGATGCAAATACAAAAACGAACAACATAGGATACAACATCCAGATGTTGGATATAGATACAAAAATGAACAACATCTAGATGTACCTTCTAGATGCAGCATCTAGATGCAGCATCCAGATACTAGATACATATGCTGGATGCAGATACAAAAACGAACGGGACCTAAATTACTTCATTTAACACCTTCTAGCTCGCGCTCTTTTCTTGTTTAGTAAATAACCTATTTGGTTTCTGCATGTACTTTCTTTTATAAAACCAGAAACAAAATATAATCAACCTCTCCACTTTAACTAGTAGCAATTACTCGTTTTAAAATGATAAATAGGTACAAAGTACTAAAACTTAAAAGAATCTCTGAAAAGTTAAAAAAGTATTTCCTAAAATTTGTTATATTATTTGAAGCATATTCATATTAGAAAACGTTCTCTCTGTTTGAAAAGATGTGGTAAAAACAATTTAAGTATTCTTTATGTTCTTCTATAAATGATGTTTTAGGTTTTTTTTTGGTTTCATTTTAACTGATGTTTTCGATTTTCAATGTAAAATTTTAAAATGAAAAACCTTTAATATTATGCAGTATGGTTTTTGATTGGCTAAAATGGATAAAGTTAATAATGTTTTTATGAAAAAGAGATATATTAAATGATATTTTGTGTTTTATTAATCAACGTGAGAAACCTTTAAACATTAAATAATAAGGAACGAAGGGAGTAATAAACATATTTTTGGAAATGTATTCAAGTTTCGAAAACTTGTAAGTTTTCCGAAAACATTTAAAAGTTTGTGAAAATTATGCAAGTGTCTTACAAATTTAAATATATTAATGTTTTGCATCACTACCTCTGATCTAGTACATGATGAACATTACTGCAGACCAAAACAATTTTGGACATGACATTACGATTTTTGTTAACTGAAAAATTGTAATAGTTGTAAGGGAGGAAAGAAACAAGATTGTTTGCTGAAAGAGAATAAGTTTGACATGAGAAAGTAAAAAGCTTTCATCACCCTTATAGACTGGAGTATAAGTAACATTTAGCATGAATAACATATCTTACAATTAAATTTGTTGTATAGTAAATTCATATATGAGATTTTAGTTAATAATGTTAATTCAGTGATAAAACACTCGGTATCATTAGTTATCAGATTAGAATTTCGAGTTTCTACAAAAACATTTGTTCCTCTCATTTGTGAGAGTTTGAGTTAGTGAGTCAATATAAATTTCTACTTTTTGTATTCTTTTAATAAAGAAGGTAATTATCTCTTGTAAAGATATACAAGAACAATAAAACGAAAGAAGCAAATATATACAAGAACAACAAAACGTCTATAGTCTAAAGTTTGTATTGTTTTCATTAGTTGTTTCATATATTTTTCTACAACAATATCTGATAAACTTTAGATGTGATTATCATACTATCAAGAGGATTAGCTACAAAAGACATCTCTGTATTTTAGGGAGGTGATCCCCGCAGGAACCAGATCTAAACGAAGGATCGATAGCCAGAACCGGATTCAAACAAATGATTGATGTATTGTTCACTTATTCCTCATAAGGTATTCACGTTTTTCAATTGCGATAATACATCTTCTATAATATCTAACATAATGTATGAAAAGATCGTACCAATTAAGTTTATGTGTAGTCTTTTCTCGTTTTTGTAGGATCCACAAAGATCTCAATGAATCTAAAGGAACGCATGATATAATTAATGATTTTGCTGCATCAACCCACACTTGAACAGTTGTCATTGAATAACAAATGTGTTGAACATGTTTTTAGAAGAAGAAGAAAACGGTGAGTTTTGGATCCATCAAGGCTCGATGTTAATTAGTAATCTCACGATTGTACTGTTGTACAAGTCCATGAATTTATCCTAAATTGGATGATAAAATCATATAAAGGACAACTGACAATATGTTCATAGAAATGTATTAAATTTGTGTAAACATCTCTTTGCAGCAAAGTTTTCATAGACATTTTATAGCAAATTGATACAATGTGTATGTGTAGCAATTTCTATTAATTAAATATTATAGGAGTTGGGCACAACAGCTAGACGAGTCCAACATAGTGGCGGACGTACGGGTCAGGCACGTGAACTATAGTTTATCCATTAATTGGTGTATAATATAATATATTGTTTCAACAATATTTATGTTAGTGAAACTTTGGATGCACATTAAATGATTATTTTCCTGCATCAATCTACGGTCCTTGAATAACCAATGTGTTGAACACGTTTGTAGAAGACGAAGACGATGAATTTATGATCCATTAAGGCTCAATGTTAGTAGTCTAACGATTATACAAGTCCATGAATTTTGCTAAAATGGATGATAAAATCATAGCTGTGTATGATGGTGCAAACATCTCTATAACTTTTCAGTGAATTTTCTATAACTTTTTTTTATGGGAAATTATAACACTAATACATGTGTAGCAATTTCTATTTTATGATCTTTACAAGAAAATACACAGGTTTTTGATGGGAAAAAACTGTAAAGTATCATCAGATATGATCTTAATCGATGATTTTTCCATAGCGTTCAATTGTCAAAAAGTCTACCATCGATTTTTGACGACTGTTTGTTTCGATAACTTTTAATGATATAAAATCGTTGGGTTATTTCGTCTAATAGAAGCTGTCAATATTATTCGGGTGAAAGTTGACCAATTTTGCCATTGTAAACTTTGATTTATTTCGACAAAGATAAGTCTGTTGAAAATGTTAAAAAAAAAAAAAATTAGTTATTATATAATTGTTTAATTATTTATATTTTGTATACAAATTTGGTAAAAATTAACTAAATTTAAATAAATCTAAAATTAAATAAAGGAATAAAAATAAAATGTATTTATTAAAGTAAATAGCATGTGATTTTGACACTTGATAATTTCAAATCGGTTTTGTCTACTAAATCTTACCAATTTATATGAATTTTTAACCAATTCACAAAAGTCTTTTTTTTTTTAAAACCAATTTATAAAATTTTACAACTTTATTAAATTTTAAAAAATTTATAAAAGTTTAAACCAATTTCACATACACAAATTTGTGTAAAATTTCATAAGTTGTTTTCAAATTTAAAAAATCAGTTAAAATTTTCTTAATTTAGTTTAAAATTTAAGAAATTGGTTTCAAATCTCATAATCATCATATATATTAATTGAGAACCCAGTTAGCTTAGGTGTCAATCAAAGAGTAATTTTAGNGTTAATTTTATTTGAAAAAATCAATTTCACAAATCCTGAAACGATTAAAACGTACAAAATCAACTTAAAATTCTAAAAACATACATAAACCAACCAATTTCACATATAAAAACCGAAAATTCGAATTACAAATCCTAGAAAACTATTTTGACAATATAAAACAACCTATCAATATTGACATCAGAAAAGGGTGAGATATAAATAGTTTTGAATGGATGGTGGCTAAAAAGAAATCGTCGGCAGTTTGCGAAAGGGAAAGGCTCGATTATATAATTGAATTTATGAAGAGTATAGCCATCAGAATGTCATTGGTAGTTACAGATAAATTTGAGTTCGTCAGAAAGCTGGTCGGAATTACACGGAAACTAACAGCTAGACGAGTCCACTACACTGCAGCCGTACGGGTCAGGCACGTGAATTTTAGTTTATCCAATGCTATAATATAATAAAATATTCTTTCCATTTTAGCAACTGTTTTTAAAATTCAAGAAATTTTGTATGCAGTGATAAAGGGTACATATGTAGAAATTTGTTAAGTAAAAAGTGTACGACTAATCTGAATCGTCGAAATTCATTTTTCTCCGTTTCATTGTCTAACTCTAAAGATATACTGTTGACAAAAACAAAAACAAAAAAACTCTGAAGATATACTAGTATATAACATCATATATACATACACAACTATTTTATGAGAAATTTATGAGACATTAACGGCTAAAGTATCGGTATGAAATATGTGGATACATTTTCTTAGGTTTTAGACAATCTCAAAATTATGGAAATTTCCATGGATAATTTAGTTTATGGGTCATCTTTGTCTCTAATCCACTGAAAATCTACAAATGTTTAATTATATTTATAACCAGTACTAAAACATAAAATTTAGTTTGATTTCTTCAAATTGGTTTACCTTCCTTAATGTCATCTCTTTTTAGTCAGTAAAAATAAAAGAACACATTCGAAATCTAAACAGTATTGTGAGTACTCATGAACTGTAACCGTGGGTGTCATTACATATTTCCTTCATGTTTATAACGTTCGATCCAATTTGATGATTTGAAATGTCATTTCTAAAAGAACACATTCCAAATCTAAACAGTATTCTGAGTAATCTTCAACTGTACTTTGTATCTCTCCATGCAGTGTCGTGTCGGTTTCATGCATTTCTACATGTGATCATTATATGTCTCCAATTCCAAACAACAAAATATACACATTTATGCAAGAATCTGTTTTGATATCAATTGTGTCGTATGAAAATTAAAGAGTTCCAGCCATCAAAATAACAACCACTGTACGTTAGGCAAATTTCATTTACAACTTTTTACTACAATTTTCTTATTCAAATCATTTACAACTTTTTACTATAATGTTCAACACATTTGACAAAAATAAAATAAAATTATGGGTCTCAACACACCGACCCAATAAACTAAATTCTTACCAAGAAGAAAATGAATATATCCAAAAACACCATCTTGATAACTAGTGCTATCAATTAATTAACCACTAGATTAATTTTATTAAAAAATTGATTCCAACACTTCTTACATAATTTTACAGCTTAGCAATACATTTAAAGTGATCATGGAGAAGCATTGAAAGATTACTAAAATTTAGATTGCTGGCGAGGTTAGGGAGCTTGTGTTATTTTATCGTTGACAAAACGTCCATCAAGATTTTTTATTTTTTCTTCTTTCTTCCCACGTGTATAAAAATCTCCACGTTACAATGCTCTAAAACAAAGAATTTTAGGCACTGTCATATTTTATAATTATCTTTTAATATTTAACAAGATTCTTTAATTATTTTTCTGATTTTAAAACAATTTTTCCCTAACAAGATTTCAATATTTTTGAATAATTTTTATTAACTAATAATTTATTTATAAAAAGGTATAGGTGTCGTAAATAATATTTACTAAATAAATAATTATAAGTTATTAACTAATTATTAATAAAAATTTCATTATGAGATAGTAAATTTAATTTTTATTTAATTTTCAATTGATCGTATATAATTTAAAATTTTCATTTAACATATCATATATAAATCTCAATTATTAAAATTTATTTTTCTTTCACTCTGAATTTTTATTATTTTTAATAGTTAACTATTTAATTAAAATCTTGTTGAAGAAAATCAGGAGGAAATATTTGAAAGTTTAAAATAATGTAATTTTAAAAAATTACTTTTAAGGTTTTTAATTAATGAAATTTTAAGTTTTTGTTGGAGAAAAAAATCAAAATTGGTTCATATCTTAATTAATATTAAAAAAATTGTTTATACAAATCTCTATAAATAATTAGCTCTCACGTATCTCATAACTTGTTTTTGAATTATCTTTTTTCAGTTATTTTAGTAATAAATTAAATAATTTTATTTAAAAATATTTTTAGTTTTCCTAATTTGGATTCATCACTCATAATTCGAGTCCTAACTTCCAGCTTCTAGCTTTCAGCTCTCTTTCACAGCTCCCGTTCATAGTTTCCACTCATAGTTGGTTCCAACAACATTTTATTATTCGCTTTTCCAATCACGTCTTAAACCAACAATGATTTAGGTCTTGCTCGTTTTTGCATTCAGATGCAACATAAGGATCACCTGGATGCAAAATCATAAGATGTTGTTCGTTTGACCATTTTTATTTGCATTTTGATGTTACATTTAGATCAACTATAGATATTTGAGATCCTAAAAATGTAGAGTTTAGATACAAAATTTGCATCTCAGAATTTGCATTTCAAAATTTGTATTTCAAAAATTGCATTTCAAAAATTTGCATCTCAACAATTTTGGAACCACATTTTTCCCGAAAACAAGAAAAGTTTTCGAAAAACGCGTACTCACGGATTTTTGTAAAAAATATGGAATCACGGTTTTCGGGAAAAATAAAAAATCACGATTTTTTGGAAGAACGCGGAATCACTGTTTTTCAAAAAAAAAACGCAGAATCATGATTTTCGGGAAAACGCGGAGTCACGGTTTTTCGAGAAAAACATGGAATCACAGTTTTTGGGAAAAACGCAGAATCACGGTTTTTGAGAAAAACGCAGAATCACGGTTTTCGAGAAAAACACGGAATCACGGTTTATTCGGAAAAACGCGGAATTGCGATTTTTGGGGAAAATGCAGAATCACCATTTTTGGGAAGAACGTGGAATCATGGTTTTGAGGAAGAATGCGGAATCACATTTTTTAGAAAAAACACAGAATCACAATTTTCGAGAAAAATGTTGAGTAATGATTTGCTCGAAAAAAACGCGGAATCACTTTCCCGATAAATAAAAAATTTAATCAAGTTTTCCAAAAAATTGAATCACGTTTTTCGAATCATAATTATTTCCAAAACATGGATCATGTTATTTTCGGAAAATGCAAAATCAAGATTTTTGAAAAACACAGAATTATATTAGCAAAATTGGGATGTAAATATGCAGAAACGAACAAACTTATATTTAGATGCAGTATCCAGATATTAGATGCATATATAAAAATAAACAACATATGAATACAACATCGAGATGCTAGATACAAATACAAAAACGAATAACATCAAAATACAATATCTAGATACTGGATGCCTTAATGTATTTAGGGGAAATAGTGTTAAAATGCATGTACTGATTAGAGTCCATTTTTCAAACATTGAACATGGACCATAGAAGTAGAACAAATTGCTATGTTTGAGTCGGCCAATATACTTTTTTAACTTATGGTATCCTAGGAAAACCGATGTATAAATTTGTGGTGATCATTTAGAGTTCTAGAGAAGAAGAAAAGATCTAAATTTGTGGTAAATTTGTGGTGAATTGGATACATCGTGGAATAGAAACAGTTAGGGAATTACACAGCTCCACATACTTACTACTCACCTCGTGCCAACAATAATGTTTGTTTTTAAGTAATAAAACCAAAAAAAAAAAGCTTACAAAAAAATAAAAACAGTAGTCGGCATTTAACACGGGAACATGCAAAGCCAATACCAATAGAAGAGTTATTGTCCAAAAACAAGAAGAAGAAGAAGAAGCTACAAGTGGACATTCGTCAAAAGAGGAAACTTGTTGTGAAAATAAATATTATTAGAATTACATGACGTAAAGAAAAAGACCATCTCGACATAAGTGTGACATAGTGATTAGACCTATGATTGCATAAAATAATTCAACAAATTGATGATATATAAAAGTAGGGGAAGAAAAGAGAGCATATTAATGTCGTTAGCAATCCAACAGTCCGAATTTAATTTGAAAGCAACATTACTTATATGTAGTCCCGCTTATCGCGGGCTGGTCCGACACTCTTTATGTCTATATGATATTCGTGTTTTTTTAGTACTCATGGATTTATGCACTTTTAGCTCAACTCTCTCTATATATATATGAATGACATTTCTTTATGAAATTTGGTAGGATATTTTGCTTAAAAATAATGTCATCTAACGCTAAAATTTATAGATCAGTAACCAAAAAAATTATTATACTCCCTTCATTCTTCTATAAATAATGTTTTATGTTTTTTTTTTCATTTTAAGTGAGATTTTTGATTTTCAATATCAAATTTAAAGCTATAACCGATTAATATTATGCAATATAATTTTATATTGGTTAAAATAGATGAAGTTAATAGTATTTTTATGAAAAAGAGATAAACTAAATGATGTTTTTGTGTTTTATTAATCAACACGAAAAATTCTTAAACATCAAATAATAAGAAACATATGGAGTAATAATAAAACGGAAAAATCTGAAAAATGAAGTCAATAAAAGAAGCAACAACAAAATCATTAAATATAAGCGCCATTATTTCTACCCGTCGATTCCATTGATTTAAGTGATGGTCTTGCTCTTTTTGCTTGTGATATATTTCAAATTAATGTTTTTTTTTAAATAATTGAGTCATTGATATATGTATCCATTAATGGCAATAAAATCTTTTTTCTTTCGTTTATGGAGACTATATCACCCAAAGAAGAAACAATGTGTGGGAACTTATCACGAGACTAGATGCNGGATTTTAATGAAATCAATGGTAACCATGAAAAGATAAGAGGTCGGCAAAGGCCATAAAATTATTTCTTAGAATTCCATCAGATGCAGGAAAATTGTGGGGTGATGAACATACCATATAGAGGGAATCCTTTCTTCTGGGTAGGTTGCAGACATAACCACACATTTTGTTGTCGGCTTGATATGGCTATGGGCAATGAAGAATGGTTTAACATATTCTCCCATTGGAAATAAGAGTATTTGCGCTTTATAGGCTCAGACCATAGACCGGTACTCACTTGTGTGGCGTTAGCCAAGACTCAAGGAAAACACAACTTCCGCTTTGATAAACGATAGACGACGAAGCAAAACTTTAAAGCCATTATCGATCAAGGATGGAAAAATCTTAAGGAATGTCATTTTGATAACTTATATGATCACATTTGATCGTGTCGCTCGGGAATCTCCTTTTGGAGAAAACAGGATAATTGCAACTCTGATAGAAACATAGAAAAATTCAAGATAAAACTTGATAAAGTTCAAGTTGATGACAAAGTCACGACGGGAGGGATCGCAGAAATCCAGGATAACCTCTGTTGAGAGTTAAGAGACGAGGAAAACTTTTGGCAGCAAAAGAGTTATAATAGTTGGCTAAAAGAAGGAGACAAAAATAGAAAAAAAATCCAAACTTCTACTAAATAAAGGAGGGCGCAAAACCGGATTATAGAGGTTAATGACATGGATAGAAACTGGACGGAAAATGAACAAGATGTAAAACGGATTACAGTAGAGTATTTCAATCTGCTCTATCAATTCGTAGGAATAATCGATGTGGAGTCAGCCCTACAGAACGTAACCATAAGAAATTTCTAGAGATGAACAATAATCTCAGTAAGCCAGTAAGCTAAGAGGAAAGTAAAGGAGCACTCAGAGGCGTCAAGTGATTAACTGTTCTTCTTAGTCTCTTTCTTTCTTAAAATCTTTGCTAAACTTTACCTTAAAAAGAGTACAAAAGACAATAATATGTGTTTGAGTTTAAAGCAGAAGAATTTTGTATTGCGATCATTTTTTGCTAGAGAATTTTGTTGTTCACTCGGAATATTTTGCGTGATATTAATTGTCTCTTGGGTTATTGATTTTTGTTTAGAATTGTTGTAGTTTAGCTTTCATCATTACAAAGATATTTTAATTTAAGTTAAAGATAACTTTTGAGAGCAACTTTTATGTGTTTCGGATTCGTAAATTTCAATATATGAAAGGAACAACACCATGACATGCATATATTTTAATAAATACTCAAAGCACTTCCTTAATTACAAATCCAATCAAAATAGAAAATGGCTTGATGGAAATAGAATAAATTTGTAGTCTCTTACCCATAAACTGTAATGGGCTTGAATTTAGCCCATTAATTGAACCAGATATCTCAATTTCTCAACTAGCCGAATCTAGATGAGAAATAGTTTCACCAGATAGATCCGACAAAAAGATTTCGAGTTGATAAATTGAAACATGCATCGAGTTGATAAATTGAAACATGCATATAGGCATGGACATTTTACTCGGATCGGATTACCTAAGCCGAAAACCGAT
>OVAO01001808.1:0-14138 GCA_900406285.1 Biscutella auriculata
GTTGACTTTTCTGCACTTTTACTTCTTTTGCACCCCTTTGACCCGCTTTTTGGTTTATGCTCGACTCCACACCTGAAATATGAAATACAATGCAAATGCATCCTAAATGACTATAAAATACATCCTAATCTAATGCAAAACGAATGTAAACCGAGTGGTAAAACTGGTAAAATTCACACTCATCAACTCCCCCAATCGGTTCGGACTAATGGGGACTCGAATGCAAAAGAGAAGGTTTCACGGAAGGCTTGAAGGTCAATTGTAATTTGGTTTCTCTCGTGGAGTGAAAGAATTATAGCATACCCAGGAAAGATAAAGAGCAATTGGGGCATACAACATTGACATCTATTCTTCCCCCAAACTTTGACTCAAGTATCTACCCAATCTTTTTCTCTTGACCCTTTTCTCCACCATTCTTCTTTTGACTTAGGGATTTTCTTATTTCTAGACTCTTTCTATCTCATCTTACTCCAACGCTTTATTCTCTCTTTTTTTCTTCTCTTAATTCCTTTTTAGCCTTACTCGGAGCATAAAATTTATCTACTTGATTTCTAGAGTCTAATAGCCTTTGGCTTCCTTTGATCTTATCCCTTTTTCNCGCTTTATTCTCTCTTTTTTTTCTTCTCTTAATTCCTTTTTAGCCTTACTCGGAGCATAAAATTTCTCTACTTGATTTCTAGAGTCTAATAGCCTTTGGCTTCCTTTGATCTTATCCCTTTTTCTTTCTACGCATTTTTTTTTCTTTTTCTCTGTTCAAGCTTTTCCATGTCAATCTCATTTTTCGAAGCCTAGTTCTACCCAAGCTTTTCTTTCATTCAATCCAATTCCCAAACTTCCTAAACTACCAAAATAGATGTTCTCTATTGTCGCTCCTTATACTTTCGAGTTTTTGCAAAATCAGAATCACTAAAATAATGAAAAGATCTCACATAAGTGTTTAGGCCGAGGGTGAAAAGGGGTTAGAGGGAATATTCTAAAAATGAGAATGACCGATTTGGGCTAAATCTGTTTCGGTCTAAGGTGCCCAAATTCGTGCTTGAAATAAGAAAATACCATGAAACACAAGTACAACAATTGATCATGCTAATTAAAGTTGAGGATTAGACTCATATAATATTGAAAGCAATCTTAAGCTAGCAAGTTTCAAAGACCATGGACTTAGCTTCAAGACTTTTCCTAAACTAGAATGCTATGCAATCTAAGTGCAAAATCGAGACTACTAAGCTAAAATCGATGATGTAGAGTGAAGGAGCTATGGTTCTTTCTTGAATACATGTAATGCATCCTATATAAGACTCAATCCTAAACTAGAATGCTATGCAATCTAAGTGCAAAATCAAAATAAAAGCAAACATTTTGAAAATTTTTAGGTTTCAGTAAAACATAAAATGAAATGCGCATGATACTGAATCATAAAACAAAATAGCAAAAATAATTAGATGAGAGGTGGCTCCTCTCCCAAACTTAAATCACACAGTCCCTGTGTGTCCAAGTCAGAAGAAGGGAACAGAAAATAAAGAGAACAAAATGAATTTGACATAGGTGAGAGTGGTACTCGTCAGGAGCATGCGCCGATCTACGCAGACCGCTGGTAGTGACCGGCGTGGTCGTGGCAGTCTGTTTTCGTGTTCTTCTGCCGGTCACGCACATCGGTGTATGCAGACCGGCGTGGTACCAGCAGGGACTTCCTTCGACTCTCCACCGATCAAGCACACTGGTGTGTGGAGTTCGGTGATGCTCGTACAGCCGCAATTCGTATTCACCGCCAGTCAGCACTACACCGGCGTCACTGACCGGCGTAAGCTACAAGAAATTCGTTCCTAAGCACGCCGGTCTAGTCTGACTAAGATCTAGACTAGGTTAGCTACTCCTAAAGCACACCGAAAATTCACTTGTTCATGAATTCTATCAAACACCTTTCGGACGATAAAGCTCCTAAGATCTAGACTAGATTAACTACTCCTATTCTAGCATTAGGGTCATGAATAGATTGAGAATACTTATTCTAATATAGATCTAAACCATTTCTAGCAATCAACTCTACCAGATCTAATCCCTAATCCATAAGCTTATGAGAATTACTCACAATTCATGCCTAGAACACTTTGATAGTTTCTAGACATGATTTGTGAGAGGAAATAAGAGAACAGAATAGAAATCAAAATCAATAAAAAATCAAAGAGAGGAATGAAAGAAAAGCATATGCAATAAAAGATAATCCAAGAGCTACAAAGAGGTCTTGAGAAGAGAGAAAACCTAGATCTAAAAAAAAAGATAAACTTAAGAGAAAACTAAGATAAAAACATAATAAAAACCTATCTAGAGTTTTTGTACTTGGGCCCTTATATAATTGGCCAAATAAAAGGGTAAAAGAGGAAATAAAGTGGTATCGTCGGGGCCTCCGCCAGTCAGCTGCGCCGTTTAGTGCAGACCGGTGTGGTCTCGACAGACAGTTTCTGGGACAGGCCGCCGGTCAATTGTGCCGGTCAGTGAAGACCGGTGTGGTCTCGACAGACAGTTTCTAGGACAGCCCGCCGGTCAAGTGCGCCGGTCAGTGCAGACCGGTGGGCTTCTGGTCAACTCAGAAAATGTTGATTTTTCTGCACTTTTACTTCTTTTGAACCCCTTTGACCCGCTTTTTGGTTTAAGCTCGACTCCACACCTAAAATATAAGATGCAATGCAAATGCATCCTAAATGACACTAAAATGCATCATAATCTAATGCAAAACGAATGAAAACCGAGTGGTAAAACCGGTAAAATTCACACTCATCACCCAACTACCTACTACTCACACATGAATACTATTGAGATAGACATATGTGGTAGGGATATTAAACAAGCAAGGAAAACGATTGCAACAAGTGAGAGCAAGATCTGAACTAGGTTAACCTGCAATACTTAGAATGCACTGAGGAGAAGCTTGGCTTGACAACTCGGTTTACCCACGGTCAAAAACCCTAAGAACAGATCTAGACTCTAAGGAACTTGAGGTTTTAGCTAGGAAATCCGAAATAGCAACAAGAACAACAAGCAAGCAAAGCAAAGGAAGTAACTTGCGGCGTTAAGCCTTGGATCCGAAGGAAACAAAGGCTTTTGCACACACAAGGATCACAACCAGTAGCAAATCAATAGAGAGACGAAAGAAAGCAGTAATATGAAACAAATAAACGTGTATTGAACTTGGAAAAAGAGTAAAAACAACTCGATAGAGTTTAAGGGATTCGAGCACACTAAGACAAGAGGTTCGACCTCTATTGTCTCCACTCAAGAACCTTAAACTAAACCTAATGATATAAAAATGTCCAAGTTCTCCTAAATATCTAAATAATAAAGTATTTATAGAGTTAGGAGCAAAGGAGACGAGATAGGGTTTTCTTTAGGCGAAATGGCAATATTCTCATCACTTATTACTGAGGAGTGGGCGCCAAGGTTTGATTTTTTTCATTTTTCTTTGTGAGAGTCTTCTAGAAGTACCAGGAGGTGGTGGTGCTAGGACTGCACATTTGATGGGCCAAATGTGGCTGGCCGCGGTCTAGGTGCTGCGAAGACATGCATCACGGCCTGGAAGGATATCTTGGGCTCTACAGCTCCAAATGATGCATACTTGGTGGTGTTAGAAAGCTGAATCAAATATCTTTACATTGATCATAGGCCCGTACCACGTTATGGTCTGGAAATTGCTTCAATTCATCCATCTTCACCTGGCTATCGATCGGTTCCTTCGAGCCCGATTACAAGAAATGAGATTACTCTTAATTTACAAGTCCAAACTGCATGAGGCAAAATTCTGAGGAAACTAGACGTCTCTAGCTTTGATTTAAATTCTTTTCTGCATTGTGGTCGTGTCTGGTTAGGAAATTGAGAATTTTTCATTCCTTGCTCGGTTTAGACGGGTTTTACCAGTTTTCCACATAATGGTTTCCTTTTCCTTATAAACCTACAATATTAAAAAAAAAACTAAATAAATCCAATGTCATATCAATAATAACACCAAAACATCAGTAATATAGGCTAAACGAGAGTAAATTATACTCTCATCAACAAGTTTTGTGTTCCTCTTACGTAGTGTTTGGGAGATTTGAACTCTTGGCCACCTCTCGTCGTCGGCCTCTAGCTAGTTCTACTTCAAGGGCGTTTCTTCTTCAAGAAAACGTGTATCAAGTGGTATCAGGAGCCAGCTTGAAGACTCTCAAACCTTACCTCAGGGAGTGTTCTTTCTCCCTTTCAAAGTTTTCAATTTTCTTCATTTTTAAGTTGTTTTAGTGGTAGGTCTAAAAGAAAAACCCGAAAAGATTTTATTTTTCTGCTTGGTTAGGATTTGTTTAGTTGGAGTCTCACTTTGCTTAGGTTGTTCCTGTATTGCTTGATTCTAACTGACCAAAAAGTTTCTGGCTTTCTTTGTTTTGTTTGTGTTATTCGGTTTTCAAGATCGTACCTTTATCAAAAAGTTTTAAGGTTTCTTGTGCTTACAGTTTTCATCTTGTTTGAAAGACTTAAGATTTCTTGGACGACGAGTTTTGCCAAGAAATTTTTCGTTCATCCGTGTGGAGAAATCGGCTATTTTATGCTTGCTTTGTTTAGATTTGAAAACAAGTAATAATGGCTGCCAAATATTGATTTCTGGTTTGCTTCTGTCATTTTGTGGAAGGTTGAAGAAGAACTCTCGCACCAAAAACGCCTGGATTTTTCATTCTGGACAGATGGCCGCGCATGTGGCGTTCTCTCGCTCACCCATCCGGGACCACACCGTACATCGACAATCATTCAGACCATTCGTCCAATCATTAGCCACAGAGAAAACTGTGGGAGATAACCGTTATTTGCAAAACATAAAAGGGCAAAAGAGGAACGGAGGAAAAGGAGGAGGAGACAAAGCTCTCACGATCGTACGTGGTGGTCCCTCACCTTTGATACGTGTGAGACAAGTTTGTGCTAAACCCCTAGTTTACCAATCACGGCGCCTCATTAGTAATCGACTCGTGCCTCTCATGGCACCCTGACCAGACCTAGTTCTCCATTGCAACTCCCTCTAGTTAGAAAAGTTTTGCCCTTGGTCGTTCCACTCGAGAACATAGCCGATCATCCGGCTGATCCGCCTCCACCTGATCCTACTACCACTCTCATGAGGTTGCTTAATGAGATTTTTGATGAGCTAAGAAGAGAGCTCATCCATCCTCAAGTCCAAGTTGCTCAGGTTCAAGCGGCCCAACAACTACCTCAACGGACAAGACCTAGAGAACCTTGGAGACAACCCAGAGGCCCAAGACAGCAACCTGAATGGGATCAAGTTAGGAGACGTTTTTAGGAAGAAGATCATTTTGATCAACATGAACCAAAAAGAGAACCACGAAGAGTTCCAAGAGAACCGAGATAGAGAAATGATTACCCAACGTATCAAGATGAAGATGATGATCTCTCTGATCATACCAGTCAAGCTTTTCAAAGACATTATCATTGTGAGCCAAGACAAGATAGAATTGAAGGATTCAAGATCAAGATTCCACAATTCTAATGCAAGAGTGATCCAGATGTATATTTGGAGTGGGAAAAGAAGATGAAGCTTGTATTTTAGTGTCGTTTGTACTCATAGGTCAACAAGGTCAGAATGGCAGCCACTGAGTTCCATGATTATGCCCTCAACTGGTGGGATTAATTGGGGAGCATCCCATTGAGACATGGACCGAGCTCAAAGCGGCCATGAGAAGGATATTTGTGCCTAATCATCATCACTGTGACCTTCATCAAAGACCTAGGAGGTTAAATCAAGGTTCTAGATCCGTGGAGGATTACTTTCAAGAGATGGAGATGCTTCTCCTAAGGGCTAATCTTAGAGAAGACCGTGAAGCAACAATGACTCGCTTCCTTAGTGGGCTTAACAGAGACACTCAAGATTATTCGGAGCTTCAACACTATTTGGTTTTAGAAGAAATGCTTCACAAGGTTGTGATGATAGAGCAACAAATCAAGAGGAAAGGAAAGACTCCTTTCAAGTCATAATATGCTAAGGACAAGCCAATTTACACTAAGGAGTGGAATGTGACTAAGAAGCTCATAGCTCCAACTACCAATGAAGGAGTAAAGGAGCAACCAACTTTCTTTAGAGATAAAGGCAAAGGGATTGCCAATCCAACCAGAGCTAGGGATGTGAAGTGCTTCAAGTGTCAACCCCGAGGACACTATGTTAATAAATGCACCAATAAGAGAGTGTTGATACTTCTTGATGATGGAGAGTATATATTCGAGGATAAAGAGGTCAAGCAAGAGGAAGAAGAGGAGAACTCTCCTGAGGAGTGTGAAGAAGAAGCGGCCCAAGGAGAGCTCTTGGTTGCTAGAAAAGTTTTGAAGTTGTTTCCTAAGGAGAAAGAAGAGGAACAATGGGATAACTTGTTTCACAGGAGACGCTTAGTGAACAAGAAGATGTGTAGCCTCATCATAGATGGAGGAAGTTGTACTAATGTGGCTAGCACTACTATNTGGGATAACTTGTTTCACAGGAGACGCTTAGTGAACAAGGAGATGTGTAGCCTCATCATAGATGGAGGAAGTTGTACTAATGTGGCTAGCACTACTATGATGAAGAAACTTGGCTTGGAAATTAAGAAGCATTCGAAGCTCTATCGGTTACATTGACTTAATATTGAGGGCGAGCTAAATGTTTCACATCAAGTGACTATCCCAATTGCTATAGGAAAATACGGTGATGAGTTTCTATGTGATGGGTTGGCTATGGAGTCTGGTCATATCCTTTTGGGAAGGTCTTGGCAGTTTGATAGGCATGTGGTTCATGATGGTTTCACAAACAAGTACACATTTGAGCACAAAGGGAAGAAAATAACCTTACTACCCACAAAGTAGCTCAAGGCCAACTTCATCTAAGAAAGAAGGAAGAGTCTACTTCAACCAAGAAATTCTCCAACTTCCTAGTCAATCAAAGTGTAGTAAGAAAATTTCTCCATGCTCAACAAACCATTTTGTTATTTGTTTACAAAGAGACTCTTGCTAATATGACTAACCCTTCACCAGAGTTTACGAGTATTCTTAGTGATCATTGCACAAGTATAGAGATGTCTTTCCAGGTGAAGAAGAGACTCATGGCTTACCACCCANGCCTTCACCAGAGTTTACGAGTATTCTTAGTGATCATTGCATAAGTATAGAGATGTCTTTCCAGGTGAAGAAGAGACTCATGGCTTACCACCCAAGAGAGGCATTGAACATCAAATAGACTTTGTTCCCGCAGCCATTCTTCCCAACCGGCCGACTTAGAGGACCAATCCTATAGAGTCCAAGGATTTAGAAAAACGAGTGGAAGCACTCATGGAAAAGGGATACATAAGAGAGAGCTTGAGTCCATGTGCGGTTCCAGTCATCATGGTTCCCAAAAAGGATGGAACATGGCACATGTGCGTTGATTACTGAGAAATCAACAATATAACGGTTAAGTACGGCCATCCAATTCCACGCTTAAATGACATGCTTGATGAACTTCATGGCTCTAAAATATTCTCTAAGATAGATTTAAAAAGTGGATATCATCAAATAAGGATGAAAGAAGGAGATGAATGGAAAATGACTTTCAAAATAAAACATGGCTTATACGAGTGGTTGGTTATGCCTTATGGCTTAACCAATGCTCTGAGCACCTTCATGAGATTAATGAACCATGTTCTTAGAAAATTCAAAGACTTGTTCGTAGTAGTTTACTTTGATGATATCTTGATATATAGCAAGAACCTATATGAGCATGTTAATCATTTAGAATCAGTTCTAGAAGTGCTAAGGAAAGAAGAATTCTATGCTAATTTGGCTAAGTGCACTTTTGGAACCGATAACCTAGTCTTTCTTGCCTTTGTTGTGTCAGCTGAAGGTGTTAGAGTCGATAAAGAAAAGGTCAAAGCCATTAGAGAATGGCCAACTCCTAAGACAGTGGGAGAAGTGATGATTTTCCATGGCCTAACCGACTTTTATAGGAGGTTTGTGAGGGACTTCAGCACTCTAGCTACTCCACTCACTAAGATTATTGAGAAATCAGTAGGATTCAAGTGGGATTATGTTCATGAGAAGGCCTTTAAAACCTTGAAGGAGAGACTCACCAATGCCTCCTTGTTAGTACTTGATAAGCAGGTTTTTCCCTTTGGTAATATGGTTTTTCCTACTTACTAGTCAAATGATGAATAGATCGGGTTTAAAATGCCGAACCAATCCGGGAGTGATTAGCAATCAAAACACTAGAACTCTAGAGAACCAGTGTGGTCTAAGTTAAATAAGAGAGGCAATTTGTCTGTCACTAACAAATCCTACTGAGCAGAAAACAGAGCAAAGATGACAAAAGAAGATTATAACGAGATTTAACAAAAGAGAAAACAGGCAATTGATCAGGCAAATCGATTTCAGGCAAATCATCCTAGGTCTAGGTGCTTTGGTTTTAATCTTATTTCACGATTAAGCAATTAAAAATGGACTCAACCACTCTCGCACGAAGAGTCTCTCTCAGGGTAACTCTAACNCATCCTAGGTCTAGGTGCTTTGGTTTTAATCTTATTTCACGATTAAGCAATTAAAAATGGACACAACCACTCTCGCACGAAGAGTCTCTCTCAGGGTAACTCTAACACCTCACTCTCGTGTCTGCATGCTTTGAGAACCCGAAGCAGTTACTTTCCCAAAACTCATCCTAAATGATATCCTAACATGCATCAACACCGCGCTCTCGCGTCTGCATACCAGGCAATCAAGAACAACATTCAGAACTGTAAAAGGCGGAAACTAAAAGCTAACTAATCTTTTTTGAGTTTAGAAGCCTTCTTTAGATCATGATTGAATAGGCCCTACTACAATCAAGCCTTAAAAGCACCTTATTACATAAGATACTTGTAGTTCTAAACCCCAAAACACCAGATCTGAAGATCCAATGCCTTGATCTAGCCTAATCAAATACCCAAAGGTAACTACTCATAAACCATAAACATCTTAATCATATTGAATCAAGCAAAGACAAAACAATAAAACTGAATTTAAGGCCAGGTTCGTTAAGAAAACGTCATTACAAGATCTCAAATACGAATTAAGAACAAGAAAGAAAACTACAGTAGCTCTCCCTAAGGAGGCTACTAAAACTTCTTCCAATCTCTCCTAAAACGTCACACCACAAATGTTGGCTTAAGGTGAGTATTTATAAGTGAGAAATCTAGGGCTTCAGGGGTAAACACGTCAGATTTTGCTTTGAGAAATGACAGATATCGGCCATGAGGTGGCCGATATGGTGGCCAATATTGAATCTGAAGCATCACATGGCCGATATTGCTTCTTCATTGACCGACATTGAGATGTGGAGCCTCCACGGTCGATATTGTGGTCGATATTGGCATCTGGAGCACTCCCTGGTCGATATTGTGGTCGATATTGGCATCTGGAGCACTCCCTGGTCGATATTGATCCTTCTATGGCCGATATTGAGACCATGGGTTGGATGTGGTCGATATTGGTTGCTCTGTAGCCGATATGCCTTGACCCGAGGTGCTTTGGTCAATGCTGCTTGGCCCGAGACCGATTTTAGGGTCCTAAAATGGCTAATTTTTTACTCTTTTGGTCCTTGATGCTCCCAATTGATGTTTGATCTTCTAATCACCTAAACTGCATAGTATATACAATATGCAAGCCTAAAAGACTCTAATGCATCATAATCTATGCTAAAATGATCGTAAAAGATGGGTAAAAAGGCGACAAAAAACCGAGTATATCAGTACTCTCGGACTTCTCCAAGACATTTGAGATATAATGTGATGGCTTGGGATTGGAGTTGTCCTTATGCAAGACAAAAGACCCATGCTTATTCCAATGAGAATCTTGGTGGATCAGCCTTGAACTACACCACCTATGATAAAGAGTTGTATGCACTTCTTCGGGCATTGCAAACTTGGCAACACTATCTTTGGCCTAAGGAATTTGTCATTCACACTGATCACGAATCCTGAAGCACCTCAAAGGCCAACACAAACTGAATAAAAGGCATGCTAGATGGGTAGAAATCATTGAGACATTCCCACACGTCATAGCCTATAAACAAGGTAAATATCATGTGGTAGCCGACGCATTATCAAGGAGGTACACTCTTCTCTCTAGCTTAGATGCTAGGCTCTTAGGCTTTGAGCAATTGAAATACTTATATGCTAATGATCTTGACTTTAAGAATGCATATGCTGAATGTTTATCTCATGCTTTGGATCATTATTACATTCTTGATGGATACTTGTTCTTTAAGAACCATTTGTGTGTACCTAATGGATATATCCAAGAGTTGGTTATTAGGGAAGCTCATAGTGGCAACCTTATGGGACATTTTGGAGTAGATAGAACCATGAAGGTAGCTCAAGACCATTTCTTTTGGCCACACATGAGGAAGGACGTAGAGAAGATATGTTCCCAATGCATCAAATGCAAGCAAGTCAAGGCTAAATCTCAACCTTTCGCTTTGTATACTCATATCCCTATTGCATCTTAGCCTTGACATGATGTGTGTATGGATTTCGCTCTTGGTTTTCCTTTGACTAGACATGTTCATGATTCCATATTTGTAGTGGTTGATAGATTTCTAAGATGGCTCATTTCATACCATGTCATAAAACTGATGATGCATCTAACATTGCTAATTTGTTCTTTAAAGAAGTGGTTAAGTTGCATGGTATGCCTAAGACTATAGTTTCGGATAGAGACACTAAGTTCTTGAGTCATTTTTGGAGAACATTATGGAGTAGGCTTCGTACTAAGTTGTTGTTTTCTACTACGTGTCATCCTCAAACAGATGGAAAAACTGAGGTTGTGAACCGAACCATGGATATGCTTCTTGGGGCTTTAGTTAAGAAGAATTTGAAATCTTGAGAAGAATGTTTGCCACATGCCGAATTTGCATATAATCTAGCAAACCATTCTACTACTAAACTTTGCCATTTGAACTTGCCTATGGTAATATTCCCCTCACTCTTTTGGACTTAATACCTTTATTGATACACGGGTGACTAGCAAGGAGAATGAGACCGAGCATGAGAAGATCTTTCTTCAAGTGCCAACCAGACCTATCACTCGTGCACAAGCCAATAGACTAGTTGTTGCTATGGTGAAGACCCTATAGGACTTGGAGATTCATTGTCATCACTTGAAGAAGGAGGAAGAGACGATCTTATGCAACCTTATCATATCATCTTCAAGTGCTTAAGTCGGATCTTGAGGTCTTAGGGGTACTCTTCCTTTGGTGATCTTCCCTTGATTCTAGCTTTTGAACTTATGCTTTTTGAATCAATCTTATCCTTAGTAATGCTCCGCGTTTTAACCCATTGTTTATGGTTTCTCTTTGTGCAAGAGTATATAAACTCTTATTGTAAGAACTTATCTCTTTAGCTAGCATTTTGGATAAAAAAACCGAGATTTTTCATGTTAGCTCCTTCTTGAGTGCGTCATATCACAAGTACCCTAAGTGTTCTTCAAGGTGTATTAAAGGTCTTTCCATCACCTTGGTGGTCCTTTTTCCCCATTTTCATTTCTCTTCGTTTGAATACCTTACCGGATCAATCACCATCACTGTGCGTGCACCGCAACCTCACCGTCACTCTCCGTCCTCCGCCGGTTCTATTTCAATCCATCCTCATCATTTTCCATAAGAATCACATCCACCAAGTCTCGACAAAATTAAAGTTTGTTTGGTCGTGAAACTTGGAGAAGGCTTCTTCGTACGGTCCGGCGAGGCCGTACTCTATTGTACGGTGCAACCTCAAAATTAGTTCTCCGAAAAGACGCTCGACCATCCATATCTGCCTTGATTGTTTCTCATCTTTTACTCCCAAAAAGACATCCAACAAGATTCAGCTTGATCTGAGGCGATGCGGTCGTGAATCTCTGAAGACATTCTCTTTGTACGGTTGGCGTAGCCGTACACAGCCGTACCCGACAACCAATTCTCAACTCCTCGACCGTGTTATCAAAGCATTCAATTCTCTTTCTAATGTTCTTCATATTTTCATCTCTTTAAGAGATCTAACAAGTTTCATGTTCTTTTCTTGTAGGGTTTGGGAGATTTGAACTCTTGGCCACCTCTAGTCATCGGCCTCAAGCTAGTTCTACTCCACGGGCGTTTCCTCTTCAAGGAGTCGTGTATCAGGAGCCAACTTGGAGACTCTCAAACCTAATCTCAGTGTGTTCTTTCTCCCTTTCCAAGTTTTCAACTTTTCTCGTTTTTAAGTCATTTTAGTGTTAGATCTAAAAGAAAAACCCAAAAAGGTTTTTTCTGCTTGGTTAGGATTTGTTTAATTTAGATCTCGCTTTGCTTAAGTTGTTTATGTGTTGCTTGATTCGAACTTACCAAAAAGTTTCCGGCTTTCTTTATTTTGTTCGGTTTTTGTTATTCGAGTTTTAAAATCTTAATTTTATCAAAACATTTTATGGTTTCTTGTGCTTAAAGTTTTCATCTTGTTGGAAAGACTTAAGCTTTCTTGGTAGACAAGTTTTGCCAAGAGATTTTCGTCTATCAGTGTGGAGAAATCGGCTATTTTAAGCTTGTCTTGTTTAGATTCGAAAACGCGTAACAATTGCTGCCAAGGATTGATTTCATGTTTGATTTTGTCATTTTGTGCCAAGTTGAAGAAGACCTCTCGCACAAAAACGCATGGATTTTGCTTTTTGGAAAGCTGGCCCCACGTGTGGTGCTTTCTCGCTCACCCATCCAGGACCACGCATGGGCGTCGAAAATCATTCAAATCATTTGTCCAGTCATTAGCCAAAGGGAAAAGTGTGAGAGATAGCTGTTATTTGCAAAAAGTGAAAAGGGCAAAAGAGGAAAGGAGGCAAAGGAGGTGTGAGAAAAAGCTCTCACGGTCGTACGTGGTGGTCCCTCACTTTTGGTACATGTGATACAAGTTTGTGCTAGACCCCTAGCTTGCCAATCACGGGGTCTTATATGTACTAGACAGGTGCCTCTCAAGGCAACCTGACCAGGTCTGGCTCTCCATTGCACCTTCCTCTAGTTAGACAAGTTGTGCCCCCGGTCGTTCCACCCAAGAACATGGCCGATCATACGGCTGATCCGCCTCCACCTGATCCTACTGCCACTCTCATGAGGCTGCTTAATGAGAGATTTGATGAGCTAAGAGGACAGCTCAACCCTCCTCCAGCCCAAGATGCTCAGGTTCAAGCCGCCCAACAACTACCTCAACGGCCAAGACCTAGAGAACCTTATTGGGACAATGAAGAGGATTACATTCCTCAAAGAATGAGACATTGGAGACAGCCCAGAGGTTCTCACCCAAGACATCATCCTGAATGGGATCAAGTTAGAAGACGTTTTGAGGAAGATCGCTTTGATCAACACAAACCAAGAAGAGAACCATGAAGAGTTCCAAGAGAACCGAGGCAGAGAAATGATTACCCAACGTATCAAGATGAAGATGATGATCTCTACGATCATACTAGTCAAGCTTCTCAAAGACCTTATCATTGTGAGCCAAGACAAGATAAAATTGAAGGATTCAAGATCAAGATTCCACCATTCCGTGGCAGGATTAATCTTAATGCATATTTGGAGTGGGAAAATAAGACTGAGCTTGTATTTGAGTGTCATTGGTATTCAGAGGTCCACAAGGTCAGGATGTCAGCCACTAAGTTCCATGACTATGCCCTCAGCTGGTGGGATCAGTTAGTTACCTCAAGGAGAAGGAATGGGGAGCATCCCATTGAGGCATGGACCGAGCTCAAAGGGGCCATGAGAAGGATATTTGTGCATAATCATCATTACCGTGACCTTCATCAAAGACTTAGGAGGTTGACTCAAGGTTCTAGATCCGTGGAGGATTAATTTCAAGAGATGGAGATGCTTCTCTTAAGGGCTAATCTTAGAGAAGACGGTGAAGCAACAATGTTTCGCTTCATTGGTGGGCTTAACAGGGACATTCAAGATCATTTGGAGCTTCAACACTATTTGGAGTTAGAAGAAATGCTTCACAAGGTTGTGATGAGAGAGCAACATATCAAAAGGAAAGGAAAGACTCCTTTCAAGTCACAATATGCTAAGGATAAGTCGATTTACACTAAGGAATGTGATACACGCTGAGTGCGTGAGAGATGCCCTTGGAGATGGATCCGTCGACGGC
>OVAO01001809.1:0-14132 GCA_900406285.1 Biscutella auriculata
AATAATAATAATAATAATAATAATAATAATAATAATAATAATAATAATAATGAGTTTGTGAAAAATTATTTACCAAAGTTATGAAGATTGGTTAATGCATTGCATACAGAGGAGATACACCCCAACTTGCAGTATTTATTCACATCTCCTGGAGCCAACAATAAAAACACAACACAAATATTACATTAGACAAAGAAAATTTAATCGATTTTTTTTCCAACTTTCTGAATCACAAGGTCGACTTAATAACCAAATCTATACTAATAAAAGTAACTAATTGAAGCTTCTCAAGATGTCCAAGTCAGCTTTTTCTATATATCTCTGCATCTGACACATCAGCATCTATATAGTAATATTTATTATTTTACGATGGATTATTTTTCCACCAATTAAGAAGCAGATTTCTAACCTATCAATTAAAAGTTTCCTGCAAAAATTATTATATATAACTTTTCTTATTCCTTGTTTAGGGGCAGACGATTATTCTTTCCCTTGATTCAACGTTTCCCTCTTTATCAATTTAATGCGGTCTTAAATATTCCTTCTTGATTTGTTGATCGCCAATTTCAGTTTCTGCGATTTATTCTTCTCAATCGTCTCATGTTGTCTTTTTATTCTGTCTTTGCTCCTTCGTTCATTAACTCTGGTGGAAGAATTGCCTTCAGATCTATGACGAAAAGTTGTACCCTCTCCGGCTCGGGATTCATCTGGTCCCAGAGCTTTGGAACTAGATCGATTCCTTGTCCCTTACCCAGTCGGAGAACTTCTCGGTGACCCTATGGAGGAGACTATTATCTGTGAGCGTGATCGTATTTCGGTCACAGTTCATCTTCAATCATTGATATTGTTCTGAGCCAGAGATTCTGTCAACCGTCTGTTTTGGAGCCCGAATGGTTCTTTATTGAGTAAGATTTGAGATTCGTTATACTCTGTAAATTGCTTTGGGTATTTATATGCGCATTTTCAACTGTAGGAGTTGCTTATTCGAGACATGTTGTATAGTCATACTCTTATCACAATTATTTTCCACGCCAATCAAACAGTTATGTCTTACTACTTCTCGTGATGCCACAACCATCAAGGTTCACTCTTTTTTATTATTTCCTTTCCATAACACTTTCATTTTTGGAACTAAGAAAATGACTACTGATCAATACTTTGAGTTAAGGTCTCTGATGCCGCAATGGGTGTCAAATGGTATACCTTTGAAGGCCATGAAGCTCCTGTTTACTATATTTGTCCTCACTACCAAGGAAACATTGAGGTAAGTAGTAATAATTACACAGTTCCGTTTCTCTTGGGTTGAAGTTTGAATCCATTCCAATATTATTTTGGTCTTGACTTGATTATTTCTTCTTATTCGCAAATTCATCTTTTCAACTGCGCTTGATGGGAAAATAAAAACGTGGTTATATGATAATATGGGCTCTCATGTTGACTACGAAGCTCCTAGCTGCTGATGGAACTAGGTTATAGCATGATTCTTATCATCTTTGTCTTGCCTAATTTTTTGCTTGCTTTCTTTCTTACTTCAACAGTGTGGAGAGTGATTGATTTAGGCATGGATCCTGATGGGTCAGCTTCGAACTCTGTAGCCTTTCAACACACACAGGGTGATTCTAATCTTCTGGGCCCGTTATCTCCAGGTGTGAATTGATGGTGACTTAAAATTAGTAACTATGATATTCTTCTCCGACTTGATGGCTTTCATGTTGTGGATTTAAGACAGCTCCTGAGCTTAAACGAGTATTTTCTGGCCACGCTTAAACAAGTTCCAAGTTGGGTTCACACGGCATCAGCAGTGATCTGTCCTACAACCTCAAAGGGAGTAGGATATTGCGGGAAGTACATGTTTGAAAAAGTTGCTAGCTTCTTAGTTTTTTACACATATTAAGTTAATTCTACTTATGTATTGCCCCTTTTACAAACCCTTCATTATTCTGATCCTTTTGTTGTTGAAACACGTAATAAAATCGAAGTTGCAATTAGACAGGTTAATGGTTCTTACATAAGTTACATGTACTGCATTCTCGGCCAATTGTTGAGCCTGAAACAAACCATAGTTTCTCTTAGGAGTCGCTCTCCTTTGATGAGGTAAACTGTTCTCCATTATTATGTATATTTCTTGTTTTCACCATTCTGTGTTTTTGTGTATTTTTTGTTTTAAAAATTTAAATTAGGTCTGTGAAACCGGTTTAAGGATCCGCTTCCTGGAAACCGTCACTTTAAGCGGTGTATTTCGGCAATATCAAACATTTTTTCCCCTCAAAAGCATTGGCTGGCTGTATTTAACTGGGTTGTATAAGCTCTAAATTTTGGATCTGGTAATGCAGAATGACTAGAGTTTAATTTACAGTATCATATGGTTCTTGTGTCCACTATTTATAGTTAAAGAGAGTTTTGATCTAATACGGGTTTCACTGAAAAGATTCTACGTCTGATTCTATAAGTTTTGTTGAATGGTCACTTTTCATTTTTAACTTCTTGGAGATTAGTGTTTGACTCCAAGAAATGCAATTTGAATTAGCTTTGTTTTTTTCCACTATTAGTTACAGATATGTTTTGATGATTGAACACAGAAACCAATTGATGCCAAAGTTCCATAGGAAACTCTAGAAATCACAAATAATTTGCCAAACTCTAGGTTCTGCATTGAAATCGGAGATGTTAATATTTCTTTCTGTCGTTTCAGAAATATATCCAAGATGGCATTGACTGGACAAGAACTGATTTTGAGTATAGTCTCTTTGAAAAGGTAGATAAAACCAAGATAATATTCTCTTTTGGTAGAAATAATTATAATCAGTCTGAAATATGTCTTTTAAAACAACAAGTCTTAATGTTTGTGCAGAAATCGTGGAGACTGCTCTCTCTTTTGAATGAGGAATCTACATTTCAAAATGGCACAAATTTGACACACTAATAAAGTAATTAGAATGATGAGGCCCATTCTTTGAAGAAACCAATTTAAATGAATTGAGGAATAAGAAGAAAATGTAGAGTAAATGGTTAGTGGGAAGAAGAAATACACTGACACAGAAGTGTTTTGATGTGTTGTAATTTTAGATACTTTTTATTATAACTAAGATTAATGATGGATATTGTAATGTATTTTTAGTAGGGTATTAGTTTGAAGTTTCAAAACCTCTCATTTTTAACAAAATTAATTATGAGTATTGCAATATATTTTCAATAATTTAAAAGTTTCTCTAAATATCCCTTTTAAATCTTAATTAAACTAAAAATACTATATATATATATATATTTATTAGTTGTACCATATAAAAAACAATTAAGCTATAAGTTTTTTAATATTTTAAAGAAAACTCCATCAAAATTCATAATCTAGAAATATTTTAAATAATTTGTAAGTTACCAATTTAAAATAATAAATAGCAAATAATAAATTTATCTAATTAAAAAATATATATTTTTTGAAAAATAATCATCCCTAGTCTATACTAATAATAGTTGTTGTTTAAAGCCTTTCAGGCTATCCACGTCACACTACTTAGTATTCTACATGACTGGCACGTGGCAAAGTTATCTTCTTTTTCTTTCTTTCTGCAAACTATCAGAATTTTCGTTGAAATAGACGATACAGCTTCTATAATCGATCTGCTCCGTTTTAACAGATTCTATAATCGATCTGGGTTCCCTATTTCTAATTGAATCCGAATTGATGTTGCATTAAGTGTCAATTATTCTCTCATGTCATCAAAACACAACCAAGCTTTTGTAGTTTTGTAAATTAATCAAATTTCCTTTGTTCCTTTTTCCTTTCTCCGCTGTTGTTTTAGGTTTCATGTGTTTCATTTAGATCTCCTTCCTCCACTTTTTTTCTTAGATCTGAATCAATCACCGCTGTTGAATCAATCTTCCTCCACTTTCTTTCTTGGACACTAAAACTGTTTTCCTTCCAAAACATCAGTGTTCAACTCTTTGAGATTCATGGTAACAGACTCCAAAAAGCTATCTGCTTTCCTTCTCTGTTTCTATGATTTGTTTCTCTTTTATCTTCTCTTTCTCTCTTTTACTTAGATAGCTCTGTTTTTGTTTTCTGCAGAAACTGAGTTGAAGAGAAGATGAAGTATGTGGTGGTTTAGGAGGAGTAGTGAGTGGACTCGGAAAAGGAGTCACGACAAGTAGTATCAGACTCATCCTTAAATCATGTGGCTTCTGAGTCACCGCCATTAAAATCGATCTTCTCTTTTTTCTCTCTCATTTTTAAAATGTACCTGTCAATTCTTTCATGTTAAGGAACATATTGCTATTTTTCCCTCCTCACGCAAAGTTCATTCCCCACTAATACAATAAACATGAAAAAGAGTGTTCTTTTCTATTTTCCCTATTAACCTGTTAAAATCCTCATGACTTTTTTTGTTTTGTTTTGTTAGTTTACTGTACTTATTCTTTGAATGATGTGGAAAGTTTGGCATATCCTTACGTAAATATCGATGTTGGGACCATGTCACCTATTGAGTATGGCGAAGTTTGCGTTTTGGACGATGGTGGAGAGATAACTCCTCAATTTAATGATTCTTCTTCAGCATTCCTCTCTTTCCTTTGTTGGAAATGTGTCAACAACCACTAATTCTCTTTTTTTTGTTTGTTGATTAAATCAAAAAAAGGTGGATCTTGATCTTGGGAACTATGAGAGGTTCATGAATATCAAGTTGACACGTGAACACATAACTCTTGGAAAGGTATACAAGGTTTGTGCCTTTAGGATGTTATGAACAAAAAAAACATTGGAATATTCTGATTTTGATTTTTGAACTTACACTTTTGAAATTTGTGAACATCATGTGCTTGCGAAAGAGAGGAGATTATCTTGGGAAGATTGTTCAGGTACGTAGATCATCTATCCGTTGAACTTCCCCTAAGAGAGAGATAGATTTTGAAAGTCATTTGTGTGTTTTGTAGGTTCTTCCTCATATTACTGATGCTATTCAAGAATAGATTGAACGTGCGGCTAGGATTCCAGTGGATAGACAGTCAGGTCCGGCTGATGTTTGTGTCATAGAACTTGGAGGAACAATATTTGTTTGATTTATTTCTTTTCATGGATACTTAATGCTCAATGTCATAATTTATTCAGTTAGTTTAAAACATGGAGCTACTCTTTCAATTTTGCAGGAGATATAGAGTCAATGGCTTTTATTGAAGCTCTTGGGCAGTTTTCATATCATCGTAGGTAAGAAATGGTTTATGTGTATGTGTTCATTAAGGTATAACAGTGGAAGTTGTCCAGATCGATTGATGTTTTTAACATTTTTTCAGGCTTTGAAAACTTTTGCTTGATCCATGTGAGTCTTGTGCTTGAGTGTTGTTGGTGAACATGCAAGTTTCTTGAGTCTTTGTTTATTGGTAATTACTCGTCGGTCGTGGTCTTCCTCAAGACAAGAACCGTTCTTACATAATTGATATATCAGGAAGAATTCTTGATGGAGATTCAGGAGAAGAATTTGAAAGCCTTGACAAATTTGCCCCAACGTAAGCACAAAAACTTACACACACCATATAAGAGTCTTTTTTGAATTTGGATTCTGAAATTTTCTTGTAAATGTTGGATAATTTGAAACAAGGTTGATAAGGTCAACTGGCCAAGCATGGATTTGGTATGAGAGTTCCAAGATCAATGGCTTCATGAAAGCTTCAAGAAGTCGTGGCTATATGCTACCTCTGGTTTCATTTTTTTGTACAAGTGTTTCTTGTTTTGTCTTTTGGTCGTCGGATATTATGCAAATAATTATTTTAGAAAATTATATAAAAAATGTATTTGAATTTTGTTTACTTATGACATTTTACTACTATTTTCATTGTTCATGTTTTGATTTCGTTTGTGTCGTAATAATTTTCTAAAAAAACAATTACTTTTATTTTTTATATTCACTTTCATTGCTTTCGTATGCATTATCATGTCCATAATTTATTTTATATACAAAATATATTAGGTGTTATAGTCTATTGTTGATAATTAAAAATATAGAAATATGAACTCATTCTTAGACCAAAAAAAAAAAAAGGAATTTAAGAAGTGACCCAGGTACATATTAAACTAAAATCGGTTAAAACATTTTGCCAAACCTAAAGAATTGCAAAGTGTAAATATAACGATTAATAAATTTATCAGTGCAGGTAGATGTATCATATGAGAAGTAAATATATATAGAAAATATAATTTAATAACAATAAAATTAATGTATGTACTATCAAAAAAGTTTTGATAATTATACATAACTATAACTAGATTTATCCGCATTATATGCAGAGTAATTAAGATTTTACGATATTCTAATTTTCAAATTTAATTTTAAATATTTAATATCTAATTAATAAATATTAATAATTTTTTTTTTTGAAATTTTATACAATTTTACATGTGAATCTTCTTCTGTCTTTACATGTTTACCATTAATGACTATTTGAATATTGTACTTTCATTTATTTATTTTATGACGTATAAGATGTAATATTTTTAAACTTTAAATTTATTTTTAGAAATGTACTTCTAAAAATATTAAAATAATCATAATTATATTAAAAATATATAATCATGATTATATTATTTATTTTTATAACCAAAAAGGATATACTATATTATATTAAAAATACTATTTACTTTTAGAACAATTACGAATAATAAGATAGTCACAATTTATTATTATATTTTTGTTAGATTTATCTTGACAAATTATTGTAGAAAAATTTAACATTTATCTTTATTTAAAATTTATTATAACTATTTAGAGAAAATCTCCAGTTCTCCATTAAATTATATATATTTTCGATTTTATCTTTAATGAATATTTTTATTTTATTAATTAGTTGTTTTCAATAACATCTAAATGTAATTTTTAATGATTTTAAGTTCATATTCATAAAAGTGATTATTAAATAATACTATAGAGATATATAATTCCGGTTTTACGAATATTTTTACTTTTTCTTAAAGTGATTTTTCTAATGGCATATAATGTAAAAAAGATTATGAAATAAAACTAAAGAAAGTATAAGAATATTTGATTTGAAATTATCTATATAATGTTTTTGAATATTTATTTATAATTTAAGAAATATAAAGAGATAAATTTTTGATAAAAGTTAGAATGGATTTTTGACAATTTTTTTATGTTAAAAAATCAAATTTAAAATAGTGATTTATTTTATATATTTGTTAGATATATTAGAATTAGAATCAATAAAAATAAATGTTTTGTGATAACGGTTTTTAAAATCGATAATATTTATTAATAGTTATAGAAGTTTCATATTTTCTTTGATAAAAGTTTCATATTTTCTTTGATAATAATATATATGTTTTTTAGATATATTTGAATTAGAAAAAACAATAATTTAAATGTTTTTGTGATAACAATTTTTTAAAACGGTAGTATTTATATAGTATTTAATATAATTAATCAAAATTTTCAAATAAAGTTTATACATATATTTTTAATTTTATCTTTGATAAATATTTTTATTTTATTCTTTAAATTATGTTTTCGTTACGATATCTCATGTAATTTTTAATAATTTTAAATTTATATTCATAAACTGATTTTTAAATAATAGTATATAGATAACTATCAAACGTGTATATTATTTATATGAATAATCTTTGATTTTTGTATAAACTCTACTTAAATTTTATATACCAATATATTACATCTCAAAAATAAAATTTGAATTTATTATATACTTCAAATTATAGAAAATAAATTATAAATCAAATTTATTAAACAAAATAGATAATTAACCTGCGCATAGCGCGGGATATCCCCTAGTAAACTTAATAAAGAATACATTATTACGGTGGTGGGAACAGAAACTCCCGCCAGGTAATTAGTACTGTTAGTGGATAACTAGTGGACTAACAACATTTTCTTTTTGTTATCTTAATCAATTTGTATATGAAAAACACACGCAAATATTCAATTTACTAGAGTTTTCGAGAATGTCATTAGTAAAGCCAGGAGGACATATCGTTTCGGAGATAACTTTGCATCCAGCGAATGAAGCACATATTGTCTCGAAAGGTTTAGATAGATAACAGAAAGTGTATTTATCTCTAGCAGTCTTGTTTGGACAACAACTCTTAGCTTCCACTTGAATTTTCGCCATGAAAAAACTTATTATGAACACACTTAAGATCACAGTCTTACCTTTCATCTTTAGATTGATTACTTGTTTGATCAACCTGTAGAGAAAACACTTATAATGAAAGCTTGTATTGGTGAAATGGTGATGAAACTATACGCTTGCTTAAATACTAGTTCCAATAACTCACCACCACAAATTATTTATAGTAACTTTCACTAAAGAATATTGTGTTTTTAAATTATTATGAGTAATGGGTCCACGAATTAAATTGGGTAATGGACCATCCATAGCTCTCATCAAAAGTCAAAACTAATCTAGAAATTTCGTTATGCAAATATGTTTTTCTCACTTTTTTTTTTTGAGGGAAATATTTGAAATTTGAACATTTTCTGTGTTTTATGGTAATTGAAATGCGTTTATTTTGAATTTTCCCAAGTCATGCTGAGTTTATGCTCAATCATTTGCTTGTTACTCTATAATATAATCTTGAATTCTCATGTTTGATTTGGGTTATGGATTGATGGACAAAATCAAATAATTTTACTGAGTAATTTATTGCTCACACAGTCACACGTGAGAAAATGGAGTAAACTCAAGTCCATTGGTAATGTAGCACAACTAACTTTCTAAATTGGATATTATTTAATTTTGTATTGTCATTTATAAAATTTTAAATGATTTTTTAAGGTCTGATTGGTGAAGATCATTGTTTTTTTTTTGTGTTAGATTTTTATTTTAAAAATACAATTACAATTGAATTTTTATTATATTTGTGAGTTATTTTCTTATTTTTTAAATATAAAAAATTCAATCAGAGTGAAGTGGAACGGAAGAAATAATTAGCAAATATTAGTACAAAATACGAAAATCCGGTTCTCTAGGATATCCGTAGATTTTAGGAGAACACCAAATTACAAAATCAAATATTTATTAAAGATAAAATAAATCACAAATATTATAAAATTTTTGGATATCAACTTCATACTTATACCTAGATCTAGAAATAAGCACAAAACACGTGGTAGCACAAAACACGTGGTAGCTGTTTCATATTTAGTCTCTTCAATTTCCTTGTCTCCTTAATCATTCATTGAAATCGTTCCAAATCAATGTACAGTGAAGTAGTTTCTAGTAACCTNTTTTTTGGATATCAACTTCATACCTAGATCTAGAAATAAGCACAAAACACGTGGTAGCACAAAACACGTGGTAGCTGTTTCATATTTAGTCTCTTCAATTTCCTTGTCTCCTTAATCATTCATTGAAATCGTTCCAAATCAATGTACAGTGAAGTAGTTTCTAGTAACCTGTAATTAATGAGAGTATTATAGCATGGGCCAGCCATTGGATAAGCATTAGATTTTGTTTCTATTTGTGTATAAATATTAAAGAAACAAAGCGTTGAAAATGTATCCATACAAATCATGTGAATGTTGCAATTTCCTTGAATAGTGTGTATGTGTCATCTTTTTTAGTTCATGCTTGGAAACATGAACCTATCAAGAATAATTCATGTAAAAAAGATGAAGGAACGTTAAATAATATATAAATAATATAATTTAATCTATTTATTATAATTAGTTTTGTATTGTATATCCATAGATTTTAACATGGTAAGAGAGTCTAAACACATATTGTTCTACCGAATTGGAACTGGTTATGCTCAATGATAATCCAATTGATATAACCCAAAATTGAAATATTGTTGAGATTAATTGTTAGACAGAACATTATCTCGAGTAGGGGATGTGAATAGTATATCATATTGATAATATGAAGGAAATATGAGTAATATGTAACTCACATGAGCCAATCTATTCATTTTCAATTGTTTTTAAATTAAAAGCTCATAGATCTTAACATGGTATCAGAACCTGAACAATATTACCCCACCGAACCGAATCGATTCGACCCAATAGATGCCCCAAACTATCTAACTTGAAATTGATCCTAAAATGTGGTTGTCGAATCTAATGACTAGACAAAATATTATCTCGAGAGGACTTGTTCCACATCGGAAAAAAATGAATGGACCTTAAACTATATATAAGTGATATGAGTTAATCTGTATTACCATTATGTTTTGAATAGCTTGTAGATCTTAACAAGATAAATCTCATTATGTTCCAATATACGGATTAATATGTATTAAGTTTTATGGACTTCAAGAGTAAATTGCTTCATAAATTCTTAAACTATTGATGTTAGATATTCTCTAAAAACCTCTCTTGCCCTCATACATGGACATTTGAAGCGTGAACGTTTTGTGGAATAACATATACGGTAATTCAACAGTCACTAAGAAACCTTAATGAGGCCACTTCATAGACGAAGACCAAACAAACCAATACATATACGTTTGGTTTGGTTTTCTTGTTTTTGACAGCTTGGAGGAGAAAATAAAACTGATACAAATGAATTGAGTACAATCCTTTTATATATTCCTTGGATAGCCATGGGAAGCGCTTCGTGATCTATCTTTCAGAATTCAGACAAGTTAAAAACGAAACTTGTTATGTTGCTTGAATGAAAAAGTCAATCTAGTGCTCTTGGGACGAGTCTCATATATTCCTTGGAGGGTATGGGAAGGGCTTTGTTATGTTTTTTGGAGACAAAACTCAAACAATAACATATTCGTTACTCTTGGTATAAGAAAACTGGTGGTAGAATTCTGAATTCTTATACCATTTAAGAGAATGTTGTATTTACTATTAATATAGCGTTTGAAAAGATTGTATTAGTAACCACCACCATTATGAGATGGCATGTGAAATATATAAGTGACGAAAAAATTATGCACATCTCAGACAAAGAAGCATAAAAGTATTTTCAAACAATGTATCTTAGTTTTATATACAAATGAAGAAAATTTTATCTAGGTTTCAGTACATGTGGTTTTAATTCTTTTGGGAAACACGAGAGATAATATTCGTTTTGGCTAATAGTTAAAACACTGTACAATCTGCCTTTAACTCTATGCATGAAATGAGAATTTTTATTCCTTACTATTTTGGCATATGGACTAGAGGATCTGAAAAGGCCTTTGATATGTTCTTACAACATGTGATATATGAACTACATATGTTATTAGAGTATGCTCTTGAGACATGATGTTCATATATTTTATGCACATTCGACTTTGATTAATGATGGTTTGATGCCACTACTGATTTGATATTGAAAAATTTTAGTTGGTTTTTCATGATATTTTACATTTTTGAACAAACTGAATAAATTTGGCAAGAAGTCACTAAAATAATAACGTTAGCAAATAGTAAAAATAAAATTTAAAGAGGTTTCCATACAAAAATGTTAACGTTAGTAGTGGACAATAAAAACAATTCTAAAATATAACAAATTAGTATTTAAATCAGTTTTTATTAAAAGTAATGATGTATTAAGCTTCGAAATTGATTTTTTTAATGAATATAATTAATTAAAAAATAAAATAAATTCACCTGTCAAAATAATTTTATTTTCTAGATTTTTATAGAAGGGAACCACCGTTGAAATGTCACTCAAGTGGAATTCACATGTCGAAATGCCATCGTTTTAAAAAATAACTTTTAATACAATTATTTTAAAAACGAATATTGGTGAAATATGAAACTGTCTAAGCAAAAGTTGAAAAATTATAGCGCAAAACCTAGATGAACCTAGTAACTCACCCGCTAATACCAGAAACATACCCGATTACATAAATTAAACCATATCATCTATTAAACCCGATTGCATCAATTTGGACCCGATTGCATCAATTTGGACCCGATTATTTGAAATTTTGAGTTTTTCTTCGACAAAAAGGTCCCCAAAATCGAAAAAAAAACCCTAGACAACTTGACAACTCAATTTTATTTTTGTTCTTGGCTTTCCTCGTTCAGTTGCTCTCAAATTTGTCCGCGCAACCGACAATGGTTAAGACGAGAGGAGGAGGAGTTCCCAATCCCATAACTCGTAGTGCAAGACTTAGACGGAGAAATAGAGCTCCAACTATACAAGAAATCGCCTCAATCGTTCAAGAAGAAATCGCCTCAATCGTTCAAGAAGAAGTCGCTAAATTTGGAGTAGAATACTGTCAAAATGATGATGAAGCTACTGAAACCGATAAATCCAAGAAAATGGATGAAGAATACAATAAAAGTGGTGGAGATGAGATCGGTCAAACTATTGAAGGAATTACTTATAGTGGAGAAAAAGCCGTTGAACCAGAGTAGAGAAGTCGGTTTAACCGAAGAAGTCGCTTCTATTGATGCTCTAATTGCCGATCCTCTCCACAGTATGTTGTTCGAGATGTATCAATGATGATCGGTGTAACTCCTAAGTCAATAGATAGAATATAATGGACAGAGGAAAAAAGTGAACTGATTAACTACTTTCTTTCTCTACATTCTCTCTCCCATGTTTTTTCATGGCTGCATTTAGAAGTATTAATTGTTTGCTATTTATAAAACTTTTTAGCTCAGCTTAGACTGCGCCTCTTTTCTCTAAATTAGTTCTAATGGGTTTTTCTTGATCTCGACCTAGGTTGAAATTATCTCATGCACTTTACTTGGTTTTCGAGACAATTTTAATGGGTTTTTTCTTGAACTCTTCTCTTCTAATGGTTTTTTTTTCTTGATCTCAACCCATGTTGTAATTGTCTGATGCACTTTATTCGATTTTCAATAATTTTAATGGATCTATTCTAATTTGGATCGAACATGAGGTGGTGCGAAACCTATTCCCTGATGAATGGCATTAGGAATGAGTTGTAAAGTGAATTATATGCTTGGCATTTACCTTAGTCAGATTTTGAGATTCATTTACCTTATCACTGTTGTTTAGACAAATAGTGGATACAAAAAGAAACATAACTTGATTTATTTAGACGAGAGCAAGTAGAAGACATGAACAATCAAGGATCGACGGCCTTCTTCTACGACACATGGACACACTGGAAACAACTTATTGATATAAAAGCACACACAATAGTCATTATTCAAAACATATATAACAACATTATGTAACTTGGATTTGGAATCTTCGTTCGTTGATATGATTTGACTTAAGCAGTTTCAACAGCATTCATTGAGTCCTTGGTGCACAAAGTCGAACATGCCTTGACGCATTGACCAATTTCTCCATTCACAATTTCACTTACGTCTAGTCACCCAAAACAATATTAGAACCAATTAATTTTGTCTTCTATCATTTCAACAAAAATAATAATAATAACAATAAGTAGTTTGAAAAAAATTATTTACCAAAGTTATGGAGATTGGTAAATGCATTGCACACAGAAGAGATACACCCTAACTTGCAGTATTTATTCACACCATTTTCTAGAATCAACAATAAACACACAACACAAATATTACATCAAACAAAGAAATAATCGATCTTGTATATGAAAAACACATATAATTAAGTATTTAATTTACCGGAGTTTTCAAGAATATCATTAGTAAAACCGGGAGGACATGTCGTTCCGGAGATGAATTTGCATCCAGAGATTGAAAGACAAGTTGCGTCGAAGGGTCCAGCAGCCATACGACATATATTGTAGAGATCTCTAGCAGCCTTGTTAGGACAGCAAATTATGGCTTCCCCTTGGATTTTTGCCATAACAAGACTCAGTATGAACACACTTAGTATCATAGTTTTACCTTCCATCTTTAGCTTGATTACTTGTTTGATCAAACTTAGTATGTAGAGAAAACACTTATAATAATTAAGCTTTGTATTGGTGAAATTGTGATGAAACGATACACTTGCTTAAATACTAGTACAAACAGTTATAATCTTCACTAAAGAATACTGTGTTTTAAAATTATTATGAGTAATGGGTCCACGAATTATAAATTGGGTAATGGACCATCAATAGCTCTCATCAAAAGTCAAAACTAATCTGGAAATTTCGTNGTTATAATCTTCACTAAAGAATACTGTGTTTTAAAATTATTATGAGTAATGGGTCCACGAATTATAAATGGGTAATGGACCATCAATAGCTCTCATCAAAAGTCAAAACTAATCTGGAAATTTCG
>OVAO01001810.1:0-14131 GCA_900406285.1 Biscutella auriculata
TAAGATATTGCTATGATTAGAATTAAATATATTTTTTTAGACGATTAGAATTAATTTTAAAATTAAATAGTATTTCACAATGTTTTTAGATTAAATCGATCATAAAATAATTAATAAAATAATAAAATATTATGTTTTATGATTTAAATTTTTAATTTATGTTAGAAAAATAACGCGCATGATGCGCGGATTCAACTCTAGTTATTAATTAATACTAACAAATTATAAAAGTATGAAAATATATAGTCTATGTAATACATGATTTATGTCTATTTGTAAATTTTTAGAATTTTAATTAACATCTAATTAATTAAAATATTTTTAGGATTGATATTAGTTTTAAATAATTGTTAAGATTTTTTGAATATACAAATATACAAAAAATTATTATTCAAAATATACTTATTACGTTATAATTATTTATTTCTTAAAATTAAGTTTAATGCAAAATATTAAATCACGTGAATATAGGTGAATTAATTTCAGTTTTTTTGAATATTAGTATAGAGATATTTAACATTAATTAGTTATATATCTAATTTTATTTGTCTATTTATTAATAAAATTGTTTATTATGATTTTTCTAATCATTGTGTTAGATTTATTTTGTTTTAATATAATAGATTATATTTTAATATAATTGATTAAAAAATAAGTTTATGGATTGAAGTTCAAAATTTTAATATTGCAAAAAATAGCAAATCATGTAAATATACAAATATCGTTTATTGTTTTAGATATTTGTTGTGATTTTTTTTGGAATATACATAAAAAATTATTTAAAATATAATTATTCTATTATAATTATTAAATTCTAAAAATTAAGTTTAATGCGAAAATATTAAATCACGTGAATATAGGTGAATTAATTTCAGTTTTGTTTTTTGAATATTAGTATAGAGTTATTTAATATTAGTTAGATATATATATCTAATTATATTTGCCTATTCATTAATAAAATTATTCATTATGATTTTTTGTGGTAGATCTATTTTATTTTAATATAATAGATTACGTGGAAATTTAATTTCCTATAAACATATTATCACATTTCCTTTATAAAAATTGGTATATTAAATCATTGTATTCGAATATTTAATCTATTATATTAAAACATAGTTTATCTACTATAAAAATTCATAAGAAATATTTTATTGATCATTATGAAAATATTTATTTACACTAACATTATTTTTTATAATAATATTTATGATAATACGGTTACAATAATTTAAGATTATTTTTTAAGATTTAATAATTACAAAATAATCATATTTCAAAATATCTTTAAAAGAATATTCTTTGACATATTTCAAAATAATCATCTAATTAAAATTGTATACACGACTTTCTCTGTTAGTAATATTTTTAAATACATAGGATTTTAAAAATTATTTAAGTTTTGTGATTTATTCATTATTTATTAATCTTACTCAATATTTGTTACAGCATACTAATGAAAAAATATTCATGTTGGGCGTGAGCAACTCTATCATCAACTTATAATCATTGATGTAAATTACTTCAACAACTAAAATACCAAGTTCCATTATCTAATCCATCAAAAAAATTAATCTACTACCTGATTTCTGTTTGATTTTTCGGTTTTGGTTAATTTATTTTTATATTTTTAATATTAATTTATGTATTTAATGTATTTTCTGAGTTTTTTATCCGAATTGAACCTAAACCTAAAATATAAATAATCGAATGAATCATTCAAACTTCAATCCAAAAATACTGAAATCTGAATGAATAATACCCGAACCCAAACATGCAACCCAGATCAAACCATTCATGCTCTTATTTCATGACTAATTTGTCACATGTAACAAAAATTATTGTACGGATCGGGCTTGGTACCTCATCGCATTATTGTTTTGTATTATCAATAACTGAAAAAAATGTCGAAGACAAAAGCTATGGGTATAGTCAATACAAAATTTCTTGGAGAAGAGATTATAGTGAGCTAGTCAAACTTGTTGACCACGAACCAAATTCCTACTCTTCTCTCACCAATATTGTCCAAAGAACTATGATCAAGTCGTTGACATTTGACTTATATAAATATCTTTCTTCTGAGGAAAACCTCCAAGTTACTTATTTGAATTCAAACTTGTTTGTTGACAAAAGATATAACAAAAATAATTCATTGATTTTCTTTTGGAAAAATTCATGTATGGATTCTTAATTTCGTGAGATAAGTTGGTGGTTTATAAAAATCTCCGTAGAACAACACATGACCTAAAAATCTCCGTAGAACAACACATGACCTATTCTCAACTTAATCTTAAATCTTTGTCAAGATCAAAATGTAATGAAAATAAATATCAAAAACTACTTTACCCCCATCCAATAAAAATAAAAAAACTTAATCCATTTATCATCTTCCAACATGTAAGCTAGGATTTGGCTAAGGATTGCACATTATTAATTTCAAAGTTTCTACACAATGATATATTTACTAATCATAGAAAATAACGATATATTTGATCATATTCAAAATTTAGATATTTTTTCTTATTGAATATATATTATATATATGAATGATGAATCGTTTCATATAACAAATTCAGTAAAAAATTAATAAAAATATTTTTTTCACATATGGCTTTTAAAAAAAATCATGAATAATTAGATATAAAAAATCAATTCTTAATTAAAATATATATTTATACAAAAGATTTCAAAATAAAATAACATATTATCATACTAATAAAATGAGTTATTTGAGGTTTCTGTGATTATAGATTGATATTACAATGTATTTTTAATGTATTGTTGGTATGAAATTTCGTTTGACAAACTAGATTAGTGAACATATGGTAAAGTTTGGGGTAAGTTTCATGGTTCAGGTTCAAACGACCTCTTGATTATTGTTTTGGAGTTTTATTCTATAATTTAAGTTGAGAATATTGTCAATCTTTGTGGCGGTTTGGAGACGGTGGCTTAAACGATGATGATTTAAAGCTTCGTATATATAGCAAGGTTGTGGTTGAGTTGAAAACTTAGCTTTTTATGCATTTGAAACATCGTTTGGAAACTAATGATCAAAACCTTCAAGTATGTTGTTAATGTGGAGCTTGATTTTGGACTCGAGGACAATAATGGTTCCAACCGGTTTTCATTTGTATCTCTCGATATCTCAGTGTTATATTTTTTTTTTTGCGTATATAATCACTTGAACTGATTAAATCTGTCTAACACTAAATCACCTTCAACTTTCTCTATATTGTATTGATCATCAACAATAAATCATAATAAAATTATATTTTTAGGTAGAAATATAAAATTATAGATATTATAATACATACAAAAGTATTAGAAAAAGTAAAACTATAAATTTATTCAAAAATTATTACATCTAAACAAAACTTATAAACAAATTTAAACCATTAAAATATAAAATGGAAAACAAAAATAATAGTAAAATTCAAAAAGACCATTCAACAAAAATAATAGTAAATTTCGTATAATAAATATCTGCGGAATTATCCTTAGTTAGAAAGGAAAAGGAGAAAGGAGAGAAAGAGAGGAGAGATGAGAGAGAAGAGAGGAAGACGAAGTCTTGACTCAGCTTCATGTGTTTGGATCCTAGAGCCACGAGTACTCTAAACCTACCATAATTTGTTGACTGTTCAATACATATTCTTTAAATTTTTAGGTTTGGGCATTCGGGTACCTGAATTAAGTTCTAGTAAAGCCCAATCGGATTAAAGGTTTTTTGCCATGAGATATTGACTCATTCGAGTTATATACAAATTTCGAGTCGGGTTCGGGTTGGTTTTTTGCTTTGTGAATGAAACCTGAAATTTTTTCGGGTTGGTTCGGGACCCGAAAACCCGAGATAAATTGTATTAGAAAAATATTAAAACATACTCGAATACTAATAAGTCTCAAAATTTAAACTATTTTCATTAGAAAATATTATGAAGTACAAAAATTAAACATAAAATTGAGAATAAAACATTTAAAATAAATTAAATATCTTAAATTTAAATACTAAACATTAAAAGTTATATCAAAGTTTTTAAAATACTTAAAAATATTGAATATTTAGGCATAAGTTCGGGTTTTTGGATACCCATTTGAGTTTCGGATAAACCCATTTGGGTTTTGGGTATTAAAAACCATTGGATTGTAACCCATTCGGATTTAAAAAATTTCGATCCGAGTTCGATTCGGTTTTTCTCAGATCGGATTTGGGTTATTTTTCGAGTTCAGTTTTTCTTCCCCAGGCCTAAAATTCTAATAGTTTTGAACAGTTACATATTCTCTTACAACATACATGTTTATGGATGATATTTTTTTAAAGGTTTATGGATATTGTTAAGTTACTAGCTACTCTATATTTATAGTAGTCAAGTAAAATATACGGGTTTTTCAAAAATTTAAACTAACAAAAAGTCGACATCTAGTATTTGATCAATTATAGCTTATGGTTTATGAATGTTTCGATAGATTTTGAATTTTGGTTTTTAGATTTTAGATTTTAGATTTTGGATTTTGGATTGTTGATTTTGATTTTGATTTTTAGTTTCTGATTTTACTGTATATTTTATGGTTTTAGTTTTAGTTTTTAAAGTTTTATTTTTAATATATAATTTTATTGTTAATATCTTTTTGTTTACTTACTAAAATATATAGATATAATTAGTTTAATAAAATTTATTATTTTTATAAAATTAATTATTAAAATGTTTAAAAAATACCAAATAATTATTGAAAATGTATATATATATATTATAAAATTATTAAAAAGACAATTAAGAAATCCAAATAATTATTGAAGATGCATAGGAATTATTTTTATGAAAAAATAGAAACTATAACTATTCAAAACAAACCGATTATTTATCCTCGATTCATAGTATATAGTTGTTAACAAAAATAATTATAACATAACATTCTATAGAAAATTACACCAACATTTATTTATAATATATATTCTATATATAATTTATCAGAAAATAAAAAATAACTACTTCAATTTACAATAAAGTTATAAAAATAATTAATAATGGTAAGCCAAGTAATTATAATTAAATATTAATTACATTATAAACTAAAAGAAATAAAATAAATTTTATTTTCTGTAATATTGATTACATTATATATTTCTTAGTTTTCAAACCGTTGAGGTTTTTATTCTTGTATTACAGAATTATGACTAAAAATAGAAATTGGAAAATAAATAAATATATTCTAGAAAATAATCTGTCGTGAAAAAATTCATAAAATATAGATTTTGATTTTTAGGTTAAAATTTTAAGAATCTTCAAATCTAATTTTCTTACAACTTAGGGAATCTAATTTTTTCATAATCTTAACCGGTAAAAGAACAGATTATTTAGAAACAGAATTCAAAAACCGATTCAAAATCTACTGCCATTCAAGGTCTTAGTATAGACTTCTAGAATAGTCGTCATGTTTCATATTTGTCACTGTTTGACAGTTCGTAATTGTAGATGAACAAACGATGATCTTTAGCGTGTTTGTATTTAGATAATAACCTTTTATAAATGTGTATTAGAGTGGTATCGGCGTGTGTTTATATTTTTTAAATATAGTTTTTTTTAAATATATTTTAGATTGATATTAATTTAAAATATTTGTTTAGAATATTTTGTTGTAAAAATATCGAATGAAAATAATATATAATTGAATAAATCACAACATTTTAATACATCCCAAATAATTTTCTTTTAGAGATATTTATTTAGAATTTTGTAATTTTTTTTTTCACTGAATTATAATACCAAAAATTAAGCTTGGAAGCTCAATAGGGAAACAGAGTATTACAACCAAACCAGAGAACTCAGCTCTCTAACATATGAGAAATCGAAAAAAAAACTAATAACAGAAACCAAATCCAAATAACAAATCAAGAGCAATAGTCGATGAGAAACCTAAAACAGAGAGGGCAGCGAGTTAGACCACACTTGACTCTCTATCTAAAATATTTCTCAGCCACACGGGAGGGCCCCTTGCAATGTACGACTGGAGGTTCCGCGGACTTAAGGCACTCCGAGCAATACAAGAACCTCCACGATTTGCATATCTGGATTCGAATACACACTTCCAACTGCGCAAGGAAAGTAACAACCTTCTAATTTCACTCGACTGGAATCTTAAGGCCGGCCACAAATGGGGATTAACAATCGCTTTAACCATATCCCTAGCTTCCACCGCAAAAATGATCTTGTGAAAATGCAGGTTCGACATGCTTTCAATTCCCCATAGCAAACCTCTAAACTTTAAATCATCTAAAGAGGGAATATCAACTAAAGAGAGACGAGAGTAAAGAATCACCTGGCCCTCCGCATTTCTCAAGACCCAAGATAGACCACCCACCTTTGTCACCTTATCAAAATGAGCACCGATATTGCACTTCAACCAAGGCGGTGGAGGGAGAACCCACTTCCGACGCACACTGTGCCCTGCACCTACACCCACCGACAGCACTTGCTAGTCGATCATTGCTTGAGAGACTTGAGCCTCTTTCCAAAGAAAAGCATCTTCAATAATCTTTCCATTGGTGATGATTGCATCAAACATGCGACCTTCCATAACCAGGGCATTTCGGTTCTTCCACAGCCTCCAGAGAAGCCATGGGATCACCGCAGCAGTTGATGCCTCACAAGCTTTGCTTTTCTCCAGATTAAAAACATAATTGAGATTAGAGTAAACCGAGCCATTGAAACCCCTATCAGGATGAGGGATACCGGATAAGGCCCACGCTAGACGCGCTCGATGACATGAGAAAAGCACATGGTTAATGTCTTCTCCTTCCTCTCCACAGGCTTGACACCTCTGATCCATCGGGATCCCTCTCCGAACGATGTTGTCTACTACTGGTAACGCCTCCGAGAGAGCTTTCCAAATAAACACTTTGATTTTTTATGGGCACTTGACTTTCCAAGTTCTGCATTTTAGGGAAGCAAGGGACGGTTGCGCAGGGCTTCTTGCCCCGAGAACTTTCTCATTGAGACTGCAAGCTAGAACATAACCCGACTTAGCCGAGTAAACACCACTCTTCGAGAGAGGCCAGATCCAGGAGTCTTCCTCTGAGAGCGCTGGAGACATTTGTAGAACCGACCTAACAACCTCCTCGTAAAATTCTTCTTTGACCCTCTCGACATTCCAAGACCTGGAGCTATGATCCAAAAGCTCCGCCACTTTCATATCAATGTTAATGAACCTGTTTTTCATCAGCGGTACTCGACACGGGAATCCAGAGATCCATTTCTCAGACCACACGTTGATACTTGAACCATTACCAATCAGAATTTGCGAACCTTGAACGATTAAGGATCGCCCATGGAGACAGCTTCTCCACGCATAAGAAGGATTGCTTCTTAACTTTGCCTCCAGAAAAGAAGAATCCGGGAAATACCTGCTTTTTAGAACACGAGCCAACAGAGAAGAGGGATCTGTCAAGACTCTCCAAGCTTGCTTAGCTAAAAGAGCTTGGTTGAAACTTTGTAAATCCTTAAAACTGATACCCCCTTCAACCTTTGGAATACATAAGGACTCCCATTTAACCCAATGAATTTTCTTAGAGCCTTCGGAGGAATTCCACCAATATCTAGCCATTGCCGCTGATAACGCATCACACACAGATTTCGGCAGCTTGAAAACCGTCATAGTGTAAACAGGAAGGACTAGCGCCACAACTTTTAAAAGCACCTCCTTACCACCTTGAGAGAGATCTAGAAAACCAGCTAGATAATTTATGGTTGAGCTCCTCTAGAATGTTGGAAAAAATCTTAACCTTTGAACCTTTTAAGCATTCTGGCAAGCCCAAGTAAAATCCAACTCCTCCTTCATTGCTTATCCCCAAGACCTGTTTAATCCCAACTCTGACTTCCAACAAAACTTTCTTCCCAAAGTTCACAGCTGATTTTTGATAATTAATTAATTGCCCAGAGGCTCTTCCATAATCTGTTAGCAACTTTTTCAACTCTAAGCATTGCTCTTTCTCTGCTCCACACATAAGAAAGCTGTCATCAGCAAATAACAAATGATGAATAGATGGCCCCTGAGGCGAGAACCGAATACCCTGAATCAAACCTCGCTGTTCAGCTCTGGACAACTGGAAAATTAATCCTTTTGTGAATAAGACAAATAAGAAGGGTGAAAGGGGATCACCTTGCCTAATGCCACGCTTTGGAACTATCATACCGAAAGCTTTATCATTAATCAGGACCGAGTATGTCACCGAGGACACACAATTCATTACCCACATAATCCAGGTCGGATGGAATCCCATTGCACCCATAGTCGCTTGAAGATAAGGCCATTCCATACGGTCATAAGACTTTGACATATCCGTTTAACTGCAATAAACCCTTTGGCAGTAGGTTGATGGTGTTTAAGAGCGTGTACTACCTCATGAGCGATCGCGATGTTGTCCGAAATAACTCTGTCAGAAACAAAAGTTGTCTGAGTGACCGAGACGAGAGCTGATAAATATGGTTGTAATCTGCTCACTAACACTTTAGCTATGATCTTATAAAGGACAGAGCAAAGACTGATGGGTCTTAGATCTTGCATTCTGGACGGATTAGGGACTTTCGGTAACAGACTCAAGTGCGTGTAATTCCACTCATTGGGTATGCAACCTCCTTCAAAGAATGCCAACACTTCCTTGCACACCTTATCCCCCAAGATATCCCAATACTGATGAAAAAAGTAGCTAGAAATACCATCAGGACCAGGGGCGCTAGCCGCATTCACAAAGAAAACGGCTTGTTTGATTTCCTCTTTAGAAACTGGTCGAATCAAATCTTCATTCATGTCAGGGGTTACACGAGGGGCAAAACCATCAAAGAAATCACCAATGTTATCCGGATTGCTAGAGGAGAACAACTCCGTAAAGTAACTAATGGCAATCTCAGCCTTTGACGCCTCCTCTCTTTTTTCCATTCCATTGCTGTCCAATAGCATCTCAATCTTCATTCTTTTCCTAGATTCTTTAACCGCAGCATGAAAAAACTTGGAGTTCGCATCACCCTCCTTAAGCCATTTTTCTCGGTTTTTCTGTTTCCAGAAAGCCTCTTCTTCCTTGTAAGCCATCATCATCTTCTTCTTAAGCTCAAAGACTTTAGCGGTATTCGGACAGGAACTATATTGCTCCAGCTCCAGTTCTTTCTTTGCAACGGATAAAGCGACAGCTGAATTGATGTTATTAACTTTCTTCCACTTGCTTAGCGCTGATCTACATCGGCGAAGACCCTTTAGAATTTTGTAATTATAAAACCCAGAAACTTAAATCTTAAATTTTTGTAACCATATTATTGTAGATATTATTTTAAAGAAATAATATTATTGTAACAAAATATGTGCCTAGTAAATAGTCTACTATGATTTTTTCTGGTAGATTTATTCTGTTTTAATATAATAGATGATTCATAAATAATATGCTGTAAAAAATATCAGATGAAAATAATAAATAATATAATTGAATAAATCACAAGTTTTTTAATACATGCAAAAAAATATTCTTCTAGAGATATTTATTTAGTATTTCGTAATTATAAAATTAAATCTTAAATTTTGTAATCATATTATTGTGATATTATTATTATAAAAATAATATTATTGTAACAAAATACTTGCCTAGTAAATATTCCACTATGACTATTTCCGGTAGATTTATTCTATTTTAATATAATAGATAATATCATGATTTCAATTATCTATTATATTAAATAATATAAATTAACTATAAGAAATTATAATGGAGTATTTCAGTAATACCTAAAGAAATAAAATTAAATATATGTTTCTAACAAATCAATCGTAACTAATATTTTATTTTCCAGATAATAATATATATCCTAAAAAAATCATAATATCTACTTTTGTACACAAAAAATCATAATATCTACTTAAAAATTATCTAATCATTTTCCAACTAAATATATACCAAAATTATGATATTTATATATTAAGAAATTATAATATGATTTATATAATTATTTTCAAATCATAATATCTACTTAAAAACCGCTAAATTTGTAAACATAAATTAAAAAATAAAAATATTACACATTATGCAATTATAAAAAGATAAATGAAAGAACAATATTCAAATAGTAAAAAAGTAAAGATAATTCAATAGTTCTAACTTGTTCAAAAAAAATTATGTTTGAATTTTACATATTAAATTTAAAATAAATAATTAATATGATCAACTAATATTATTACTCAGTATAATATTTTAACATTATATAAAACTATAAGAGAATTTTTATTAGTATTTATTAAATATCATATAATTAGTTGATAAAAATATCATATATTGCAAACTAAAATATGAAATTTTTATAAAATTTATAAAATTAAAAAAATCACAAAGTTAAAATTTGAAAGAAAAAAAATCATCCGTATATAATATGGATAAAAATTCTAGTAAGAAATTAAAAAAAGAAAATGTGCATAAATAAAATAAACCTAATGAAAATATGGGAATTGACTAAGACCTAGCTATAAATCTAGAATACAATAAAAAAAATTTGCATCTTTAAAAACTCTAGAGAAAGTGTCATACTTTTTATATTTTTTTTTTTTGAACGAATTGCATTGGATTAAGATAAAATACAATACAGACACCGGAATTGAAAATAAAATAGAGCAAACAAAACAAGAAACTGTGCCAACTTGCAGTGGGATGAACAGAGCGTTTTAGGATGCGTCGGCCGGCGATTGCTCAAAGCAGTACGTAGAAGAGAAGTTGATGAAAATTGAATATCGGCTGTAGCCCCAAACCAATGTATGCAGACGTGAAAGTAACAGGCAACAGATTCAAGCTGGCTAAGTCTGTTGACGTCAGACGTGACTCAACCCCGAACTACGACTGAAAGCTATTCAATCAACTTCGCTGCAAAAACTAAAAACATTAATAACACGGGGGCCTCGAGACGAAGACCACGTGTAGATACAAAACCACGCACGTGGTAAAATTATTTATTCAAACAAACAAAGCCTAATTAAAGGCAGAAAACTTACCCGAACTCTACGTTTCCATGAATGTTTACCTCATAAACGCCACGCGTCAAACAAGTGACACATTGCACCCACGTGTTACCACGCGAGAGTGCACGAAGCGATGGAAGCAGACGCCAAGAACAACGATGGAGCCGCAGCAATCTCCGATCGAATCGGAGAAACCCGAATCTTTCTCTCTCTAAAAGATATAAAGAGAGAAGAGAGAGGAAAGAAAACCTAGAGAAAATATAAGAGGGAAAAAAGGGAGAGGAAGAAGAAAGGAAAGGAGGAAAAGGAAGAAGGGGGGAGAGAAGGAAAAGGAGGAAGGAAGAAGGTGAAGAGGCGAAAGAGGTGAAGAGGTAGGAGAAGATAGAGAGAAAAACTTCTCACCTCTCTCTAGGTTGAAAACTAAGTGGGCTTCTATTTACTTTTTATATCTTAATTGGCTAAAACTGTATATTGTCCAAAACAAGAAGCATCGAGATTTTCCTTGTTCGGGTAAAAAAGAGTATATTGTCTCTTATCTTAAATAAATAAATTAGTTTTTTATTTTTCATATACGTACGCTTTTATAAATATAGACATACATACTCTTGTGAGATTATGAGTTAGATTCTCTTCATCATCACTCAACAATACTCACTCTCTTTCTCTACTGTCCTACGAGTCACCTAAACAGACATATTGATGGCATTTTCCCGGCATTTACCCAACGGCAAGACCGCCGTATCAACCGCCACGACTAAGAAGTCCGATATTCCAACTTCGCCGCAAAGCTGCTGCATCACGTGCCTGGCGAGACTCATAAGGAAACTGAAGAGAAAGGGGAGGTTGATGCTGGCTACGATGGCTCGGAATCGGAGACAGGGGAGGTCGTTGCAATGCCGGTACGATACAATGAGCTATTCACTGAACTTCGACGGAGGCGCGTGTGGTACACTTGCAGATGATGAGGATTATAATTTCCGATTCTATGCGTTTTCATCAAGATACGTTACTAATACTACTATCAAGAAGAGACCAACCACCATTTCCTCGTGAAACCCTCTCTGCCACTTCACATGAATTCGTGTAATCATATTTTGAATTACAATTACTTTCAACTTAACAAAAAGAAAATCTAATTTTTGTTAAGTTTCTATTTGTTATTTTAGATTCACTCAGAGTTTTTCAAAAAAGATTCACTCAGATTCAAAACTAAAATCTAACATAATCTATATTGTTGATTGAAGTGTAGTTGTTACCATAACCAGAAAATGATTATTAGTTTGAAGAAAAAATTATATTTGAAATAAATTGGAATGCACATCTGAAAGCTTAATCGATTACAAATTAATATGTAATGTAATCCCCTATATATTAATAGGGCTGTTTTTTTGCTGTGAGATGTCAGTATGAGATTAATTTTCATTTAATTTTGCTAATATGTCACTGTATGGTTGAATTTCACAAAGTCTGGATGATATGTCAATTTAGGATTTAATCTCATTATTTATTTATTGTAAAAACAATATAATACTTATTTTTAGAAAATTCTTGAAACCGTGGATTTTAAAGCAGTCAAATTTATTGTTTAGTATTCTTTTGCTAATGAACTTAGGATCCATGTGTTGTACAACACATAAATTAAAATTGTGACATATTTGTGAAATAATGTTAAGTACTTAAGTGATAGATTATGGACTAAACATTTAAGTAATCCAATTTCTTTAAAACAATGGATTTCAAACCTGTCGATATTATGGTTTGGCTTTCTCTTGCTAATATACATAGGAATGATATATCCTTCAACACAAAAATCAAATTGTAACATATTTACATAATAATGTTAATTGATAGGTTGTGTCAAAAACATTTAAACAAATGTCAGTACAATCAAATACTTCTAATATAGTCAAGAATATTTAAATCCTCTATATATTAAATAAAAATATTTTGATTATGTGTCGCAACCAGAATAATTTTGGTTTAAAAATGCCGACGTGTTGTTCTTTAGTACATTTTTAGATTAAGTTTAAAATAAAGCTTAAATTTCTTATGAAATTACATAATATCATTATCAAAAATATCATAACACTACATATATTTCTATATTTAAAATATGTAATATTATGTAATCATTTCAATTAAAGAAAGAATATCTCATATGTAATCATATCATCATTTTTATTATTATATTGTCCTTCTTATATTTAGTTGATATTATTTATATAAGAAGATAAATTAATATATAATTCATATAATACCAAAATTAAGACTTTTTCGAGTTTTGGGTGATTCGGATTTTTCAAAACGAATATGAAATACTCAATTTATTAAGAAACATATTATTAAAAAGTCTCACATCGACTAAGAAAGTAATAAGAGAATATGATGCAATTCTATAAATTAGCTAACATGCTCATAATATAGAACTCTAAGTCGGAAGTTTGATTTAATTGATATCCAAGTTACAGAATTTTTGTTTTGTGTATTTCATTTGGTAACTAAAACAAATGAGTGAATGAATAAATATTAAATATTTATAAAATCAAATAAAAATATTTTTTTCAATTCAATATTTATTAAACTTTAAAAAATATATAGAAATATAAATGTTTCTTTCCACGTATGGTGTGGTTCACGATTCTAGTAGTGTATAGAAACAGACATACAAGAGCATATTTGTTTATATCTCCTTTCTAAACTTTAAGCAAGTCTTTTAGGAGAAAACAAATCGTATCCCTAATTTGCATGTGTTTCCTTGGTGGATTGTATTCAGCTTCAGCTAAACCACTCTCAGTTAGTAAGTGATATGTTTCTAACAAATATATTTTGTGATTTGTTTACTATAAATTATTGCATGAGCAGCGATGGGGAAACGTAAAACCGGAAATATATCTTGGCCGGTTTAAAGACGAATTGGTGACATGATTGATTGAGAATTGATATAGAGATCGGGAATGAGATCACATATGAAACTTAACCACTAATCACTCTTCAAGCGTGTCTTCTAGTGAGATTCATAATTGTTGGTTATTAACTGGATCCAGTAAGTCTAATTTACAGAAAAGAAGTCACCAAGTGACCGTTTAAATTGTGAATGTTAGAACAAGATTGAAAAGATTGAAACTTTGATGATAATATTTTGGAAAAACTT
>OVAO01001812.1:0-13297 GCA_900406285.1 Biscutella auriculata
CACAATCCCTCCCATTTTATTTAGTACGCTGACCAATTCTGAATGTGTGATTGAAATTTTATTAATGTCCGGTCAAGTTGAAACAGCACACCCCTCACTTCCCGTCTTGCCTATTGGTCGACGGCTATTGCCATGGTCGCTTCTGCCACTTTTGTTTTCGCTACGAGGTTTGTGGTAGGGTTTATCATCCCTAGGTGCCTTCTCATGCCTTATGACCTTTGAGTCGGACCCGGAGTTGGATCCTCCTCCCACTTTATTTATGCTCATGCTCGAGACATGATATCTTCCATAGTTCTACATTGGTACTTGGTGAGTTCCTTATACAAGTCACTATTTGTGAGCATACCTCTCTTAAACGTCGATATCGAGGTGGATATGGAGACCTTCTCCTTATTGAAGCATCCCACGTAGTTGCGAAGGGACTTCCCTTTTCCCTGCATTACCTTGTAGAGGTCGTCTGCTACCCTCTCCAAATTCCTACAACTCGCGAACTGTTCCAGGAAGCAGTCGGTCAAAGCAACAAACAAACCTATTGACGCATTCAGAAGGTTGATGAACCATTGCAGGGGGGTCCATCAGACTGGAACGGAATCCCTTACACATGCTTGCCTCATGACAATCCCTTGGGACCGCCGTGGTGAACATCCATTGTTTGTATTCTGCAATGTGGTTGTCGGGATTTGTTGTACCATTGTACATCTTCATTGAGGAAAACATGAACTTCTTGGGCATATTCGTCAGCTCAGGGTTTCTGCGTAACAATCTGAAGCGCTCTTGGAGATTGGCTGGGCTACCCTGTGGAGGCGCCTGATCAAAGTCTTTATCTCTTCCAGATGCTTGGATAACATTGCTCAATCAGTTGTATCCCCAAGGCTTCAATATCCCTCGCTTGATGGATTCCACCTATGTTAGTACTTGATGTTGCTCTTTGGTGCACAACTGATATATTCATCAGGGTGAATAAGATTCTCGTTCAGTGTCTGAATAGGGTTGACGGGTGCATGAAACCTGGTGTATGCGTCTGCGTCACTACCCCTGCGATTGCTGGCCAAGGACGCATTTTCTGCTTTGAGGGAAGCGTTCTCCGCCTCGAATCATGCCAACTTTTTTGCGTTCTCCTTTACTTGAGTGGTGAGTGCTTCTAATCAGGGTCGGTCCTGAACTTCTAAGGGCCCCAAGCAAACTAAAATAATGGGCCACTTTTATCAATAGAAAATTAAAAAAAAAATTAAAAAAACTATTGACATTGCTGAGGATCGAACCAACAACACTTGTGATGGTAGAGAAAGACTGAACCACTAGATTAAAGGAAGATTTTAAAATATAAGGGCCGATATTTTATTTATTCATATTGAAGGCCCCAGGCCAATGCTTGGCCTTCTTGGGTTCAGGGTCGAACCTGCTTCTAACTTAGCGAGGTGACCAGCAGCGGTATTTGGGTTGATTCCTTGTTCTCTGGACAAAATAAAGATGTTAAAAGTACCTGCACGAATTTCTATAATGTCTAAATTATGCTAAATTTTGTACTATTGTATTTTTTTTTGAATTGATACTTGTTTATTAACTTTGATGCTTAAAACATTTGTTTTACATACTTTAGCATAGGACCAACCTTAGATATTAACATGAAACAAGAAGAAGAACGTTAATCATCTTCGACTTGGCTTTTGACCGACTTTACTTAAACACTATATATTTTTCAAAATAATAAATAAACACTGTATATTTCTTAAGAAAAACAATCGTTTTTTTCTCTCTCATCTGATGCGATATTCAAGCGATATTGGAGCAGTTATGCTCCACCACCAAGATCCTTTCCGATATGTTATCGTCGGTAAAGCGGTTGATTCAATTCATAGAGATAATGATCCTATGGTATCCACTACGATCTATGATCTGCTAACACTTCCCAAGATTACATAGTATTCTCTTCTCCTTCCTTTTATGTTTTATCTCATATCAAGTGACTATGGATTTGATTAATTTATATTTTCATAACAAAATTATTTTTTAAAGGTTTAATAATTAAGTATCTTTAGAGAAATATTATTTGACATATTTTAAAATAATCATCTAATAAAATTGATGTACCCTGTAATATTTATAAATTATATAAAATTCTAAAAAGTATTAATTTTTTTAATAATTTATTCAATTATAATATTTATTATTTTCATTTGATATGTTATGATAAAATAATTCGAATTACTTGATATTATAATAGATATTATAAACTTTATATTCTAATCTAAAATATTAAATGTCAAAATTAATTTTAGAATAAAAAAAATTCAAAATAAAAATATTCACACAGATTAAACTCTAATAATTACTTAAAACTCCAAGTCAATTGGTTCCCTATAATATTTGACTTTTAACAAAAATAAATAAAATTGTTGACAAAAATAAAATAAAAAATAAATAAATAAAAATAAGTGAGGAAGAGAGTGGACCGAGTGGTAACCACTAAACAAGATAATAGTGTGCGAGAAGTGGAACGCACGCGTGAGTGAAGGCGCGTGAGTGTAGATAGTGCAAAGTTTACCATAAAGGCCGACGTGGCGTCTTCATGCTTTTCGTGTTTTGCTAATATCGTAGAAAAACTTTGAGACGCAAATGCATAAGATGCGACTAACCCAAATCGGAATCTGCGTTTGAGATTTTCGCTCCTGAAATCCGCATACTGAAACCACTCCTTCTTCTTCCTGATCTGATCGGAATAGTTTACCCTGAGTTCCTATTGCCTGAATTCTGCTTTTTTGACTGAGATCCATTGGATGCCTTTCGGAAATTCTAGGGTTCTGAATGATGAAGAACTGAAGTGACTATGTCCATTAAATCTTCCATCAGATCATGTTTTCCTTTCCTTCTACGGAATCAGACCCATTGATCTTCGGATTCGGTAAGAGAAAGGTTAGATCTTTACCGAATCTCGAACTCGAGATCCATCATTTTGCTTGATTTTCTCTTCTTTTTTTGCTGACTGAAGAAGGATTGTACCGGAAAGTACAAGCTGAAGTTGAGGCTGCCGTGCTCTTAGTTTGCTGCAACTACCTCGAAGTTATTATTTTTCTGAAATAACTTAAAAAAGTTGCGTATAAGCTTCTTGGGTTTGAGACAATTGGTATCACTACCATTCAGATTCCTTTGATCAGAACTATTATCAGGGGTTTGTAAATTTAGGTGACAGATATGCATGGTAGGCAACGCAATGTTGGAAATGGGTACAGATCTGCTTCGATTGGAATGGGGATGTCTGGCTCTAGAATTTCTCCCGAACGTCCTATGAGAGGACATGGGTTCTATGGCTCGGACCACCAACACCACCGCGGGTTTAACCGTGGATATGGACGAGGAAGGGGACGCTCAAAATCATACCAGAATCAGCTGCCTCCGCCTCTTCCTCCTCCACCAGTGCAACGTAGAACCGCTGGCGGCAACGTTTTCATGGAGGCAGGTCGTCTTGCTGCAGAGTACTTGGTTTCTCAGGGTGTGCTACCACAAACTGTACTTTCTAGCAAATGGCAGGATGGTAATTTCCGGAAGCAGGCTGGAGAGTTTCAGATTTCCAGGTCACAAGAAACAGCTCCAGTGGATGTTTCGGTTCCAGTGGCAGATAAAAGAAGGTATGTTGATGGCTATAGCTCAGCTGGCTCCAGGAATACTTTAAAAGGAAGGAGGTCCCACCGTTATGACTCAGATTTTGGGAGGAGCGGATCTTGGTCAGATAGAAGTAAAGCTTTTGAGGTCGAGACTGGTGATGACTCTGTGTCTGAGCATCGAGAAGAGCATCCACTTGCTGAAGATATTTCTAGCTCGGTTCAGCCATCAGCCTCCGGTGAATTCATGAGAAAGCGTGAAGGAGCGGGTGATTCTGAGTCTGTGTTGGACAAGTACAGTCTCCAGGATGAGGCACAGTCTAAGACAGGCTCCTCGAGTGCCGGTAAAGAAATAGTACACGATTGTGAAATCTCAAAAGTATCCGAAGGTTCTTCTAGCTTGAGTGCTGGATCAGGAGATATGAAAGGTAGGACTGGTGATAGTGGTGGAGAGAAAGAGAACCAGACTGCTCTTGAAGATGCATCTATTCATCAACATGGTGAAGATGCACGTATCCATCAACATTGTGCGGCTGATGAATCATTCACCAAGAGTGGTATTGATTTGGCAGCACTTTGTAAATTTGAGAAGGTGCCTACGAGGACGCGCTCATCTCTAACTGTGAAAGGCCCGAAGTTGAGTCAACATATCAAGGAAACCTCTCATAATTCTGTACAGCTAGAAGAAGGTCAAACAGAAAAACGATGCGATACTCGAGGCCAATCATCTGGAAAGGCTAATAGTACCGGCCATGAGAATTTCAATGACCAAGTTGAAGATTTGGCTCTTGCTCAATTCGTTGAGAACAGCAAGTGTCAGAGGGCTAATTCTTTCCCCAATAGCAGTCTCAGGGAAAATAGTGAGAGAGATCCTGGGTTAGAATTACCTACTCTGCACAGATCACATTCAGTGGGGAAAGTAGGTGAGAAGCGAGCCGGCGAAAGCAGTAATTTAGAGGAGGGAGCAAAAAGACAGAGAGAATGGGTGCATTTGCCAGTTTCTGAAGCCAATGAACGCTTCAACATATTCAAAACAAGCGAAATCCAATGCGATCCCGAAGTAGAAGAAAAGACAAGCTCGTTCAACAAGAGACTGAAGGACGATGCTTCTGCAAAAACGGTCAGCCATGAAAGTTTGGTTAATAACTCTATGCATAATAGGATGCACACGAGCAAAACAGGTCCCGGTTATGCTGAAGAACGACAGCTATTTCCTGCGTCGTTTAAGATCTGTGACCTAAATCTAGGAGGAGCATCAGATGTGAATGATGGGAAAAGAGAATCTGGTAAAGCTGTCGATTTTGATCTCTCAATCAGCAGTTCTAGTAAGTCACTTGAGTTCGGTACTAGTACTCGGATGAGCAATGGTAAAGAGATAGAAGTGATTGATTTGGATGATGATTCACCAGAAGTGGTAAAGTCCCGCAATGAACCGGGAAGAAAGTATGGCTAAGTCTCGCTCTACACCTTCATATACACATGTTTGATATATTCTTCTAATACTAAAATTATCTAACAGGCAAGAAGCTGTCCCATATATGGGTATCGAAGACGTTGCAGACTACAATGAAGGGCTCATGATGGTGGAGTTTCTTGATTCCTTTGGAAACATTGCTCCAATAAACCCAGGAATCAGTAGTACTGCGCCGCCACAGAATAACGTGGTTGGCCTTCAAGACCGAGAGGTACTCTACTCTACTTGTAAAGTGTTTTAGGTCTCATAGAATGGGGTTTTGGTGCTAACTTCTCCTGATAACGTCCCAGGGAGCTCTTGGAAATGACCAAGTAGCAAACAATACAGACGATGATTCGATATTCATGTCACTTGGAGAAATACCATTGAGTAAGGCCACAAATAAACCATCGGTTAACTTCTTTTTGTTTCTGTTTTTTTTTTTTGCTAGTGGGTCTCTTTGACTTGTGTAAGAGAGGCTGATTCGTTCATTATCTGTGTCTGCAGCATTTTTACAAGCTTGGGACCAACCTCCTGCTCGAGGCTACGAGAAGCCTTTCTGATTGGCTTACTTTTTTGTTTTTCTTATTTTCATTCGTCAGTCTCTATGTAAAATGAGTGTGTAAGCCATCTCTCAGATATATAAGAATGTAGACATTTGGTGTTTTATGATTGTACCTTTGTAATTCTCTGATTATATTCTCCATGTCTCCCATTTTCTAGGTAGTTGAATCATATAAAATGTAACACCCAAAATCAAAGTCTATGTATATACGGATNACCAAAGTCAAAGTCTATGTATATACGGATAAATGTAAATATGATGAGATAATATTTAAAACTTTTTCATAAAATGATTGAAAATATAATGGAATTATGAAGAATAAGTCCAAGAATCATAGAAAATTAATCATGGATCGACTGATGACTAAAAGCCGATTATTATTTTTGTTAAAAATAATATAAGACGGAGAAAGTCAGAGAAGATGGAGTGTTATAATAGTCAAATAATAACAGGTGACAAAAGAGTAAGCGTTTTTTTAAGATTTGCAATTACGTGGAACCTTCAGCGTTCTTCACGCCATTACAAAAGCTCCTTCAATTCTCTTTCTCAAACATCTGATGCTTTTTTTCCTGATCAAAATTTGGAACAAACAGATCTGTAGTTGTGTTTTTTGATCTCGTGACACACAACAAGAAATTAATACAGGTTCGTCTTTTCTTCTCTTCTTTTTCTTCTTTTCGTCCTGATTCTTGTGACATTTGTTGTCTGATGTGAAACTTGTCCTGTCTCGATTTAGTTTTTATTTTCTATTTATTTTTTTGTATCTCTGAGTAGATCTAGTTTTGGTTATCTTCGAAGCAAACAACGTTCTTCTGTGTAATCAAGACATTATTAAGTTGCCTTGTCTTACAAGAAAAAAGAGATTTTTCTACGATCTGATCTCAAAGCACATACGTATTAACAGAGATATGGGAGCTGTAGAGACGAAATCTGAAAAAGAATGGATTCCAGAGACAAAACTAGAGGCCAAAATCATAGAAGCCGTGCAACGCAGGGCAATGAAAGGCACCACAACGAAATCTTTCAACAGTATTGTTCTCAAGTTCCCAAAGATCGACGATGGTCTTCGAAACTGCAAAGCCATTTTCCAGCAGTTCGGTGAGTGAAAACGCAGATTCGGAATCTTTCAACAGTTTTTCTTTCTCATGATTTGATGGTTTGTTTACTTGGTTGGTTTGGGCAGATGAGGATTCGAATGGGGCGATCGATCAGACGGAATTGAAGAACTGTATCAAGAAGCTAGAGATCTCGTTCGAGGAGGAAGAGATAAATGATTTGTTTGAGGCTTGTGATATTAACGAGGATATGGGGATTACATTTACTGAGTTCATTGTTCTTCTTTGCCTTGTCTATCTTCTAATGGAAGATTCATCCACTCTCCAAAAGGTATCTATCAACAATGCTGTGTTCTCGTTCTACCTGATTCATGGTAATTGAGTGTTTTTGTACGATGAATAGAAATGGTCGTTGGGAATGCCGAAGCTGGAGCCAACATTTGAGACGCTAGTGGACACGTTTGTGTTTCTGGACGACAACAAGGACGGATATGTTAGCCACCAGGAGATGGTCCGAGCCATTGATGAATCTGGAGAACGATCCTCCGGGAGGATTGCAATGAAGAGATTCGGTAAGTCTCTTACACTAACTTCTTCTCAACCCTTTCTAACTTCCTTGAACCAAAAATATTGATTTTGGTTCACATGTTTACAGAGGAAATGGACTGGGACAAGAACGGAATGGTGAACTTTAAAGAGTTTTTGTTCGCATTTACGCAGTGGGTTGGGATAGATGAGAACGAAGAAGACGAGGAGGAAAACAATGCGTAGAAGAAAGCTTTATGTTTTGGGGTTTCTAAGTCTTTATATCTCTGTGTGTTTTGTGTTGCGGAATGTAGTAGTAACAACAGATACTAGTTGATTTTTATTCAGTGCAAACATAATAATTCATTACCAAACACAAACCAATGATGTTTTACCCAAAAACTGACTTTAAGTAACAAAGCTTATTAGTAGTCTCCACTAAACCAAATAGAGAAAAGGACAAGCAAGCCAAAATTAATCTCGAACAGAGACAAAGACAGACAGGGCAGAGACAGAGAGACTCATGCCCCTACTTATGTTGTCTAGACTCTCTCCGGGACATAATAAATAAGATACACATATTCATATACGACGGGTGTTTTTTGTTTTATTCCAGGGATTAGAGACAGTACCAGTAGCCAAGGAAGAGGAGGAGGATGGGATGGAGACAGAATCTCCACAAGCCTTCTTTGATAGAAGGCAGAGGTTACGGTGCATATTATACCTTCTTGGAAAGGTGAGGGAGGAAAGCAAATATATGAATTGAGACGTATTTTTAGCCCCTTGTCTTGGCTCTCTTCATGCCGAGGCTATTGTAAGGGGAGATGGAACCAGACATTGGGGACCCTTCTTCTCGAAGACTACCGTTGAGTAGGGCCAATTCCCGGAGCTGTTGTTTCTTGTAGAAATCATGGGTTTCCTCCTAGAACAATACCAAAAAAAAAAAAGTTAGTGTGGTTATAGAGATAAAGACTACGCGTGTCTCTTGTTTAAGATCTTTGAAGAGCTATGAACAAACCACGGGAGTAAGTAGATCGTCGAGTATTTCACGAGCTTGCATAAGACGTGCATCCACTATTTCAATGGGTAGTTCTGCCTCGACTAAGATGTGGAGTGGCTCATTCAGGTGCTCATATCCTTGTTTCCCTCTCATCATTTCCTCCTGCAACAACAGCGCTACAGAATTTAGATACAGATAAGGAGTTTTAAGCTATTATTATCTGAGCAGATGTGAAGATGTAAATACCTTAACTGGATCTTTAATGCTGCCTCTCCCCCTTATCAGAACACGGCAATCAGTACTCGCTTCAACTCGTTTGAGGGAGTTTCCTCTAGGACCCAAGAGACGACCCACAAAGTTGTACTGCAAATGATCAAATTATAGTTTACAATTTGGCAAGATTATTTTGGGTCTCAGCAAGGAAATTCAGATTCATACATTTGGGTATTTGTCGACAGGAATATCCACCCTGATTGTTCGCTTGACAATTAGACCAGACGAGCTACCAGGAGAGTTTAGCCAATTTTGTGCCGGAGATGATGAAACAGATCTCTACAAATCAAAAGATAAATCAACAACCTGTTAGAAGCCATGTCAACCGCAAAGCATGATAATTACGTGTTCGGACATATGGTTGAAGCATCATAACAAGAAGAAACATGAAATAAGCCTCTTATCAAATGTTTCTTCCCAGGAAAAAGGCAATGTATTGCCTTGTTGCAAGTTAGCAACCCGTAATTGCTTATCCTAATCCATATCATTCACAGAATCATTGTAAACATTAGAGGATGTTATATCCAACCCTTCACAGCTCCACCTAACATTTATAAGGCTCCTGGAAGTAATAGTATATCTAGTTAGTGCCTTCACTTAAGTAAAAAATACTTGAACAACATCACCTGATATTCAGTGTTAACCTGTCACGATGAACTACGATAAAATGCAAGTCCACGCAAATTATGTCAGCAGTACAATTAAAAGTCAACAAAAGCTTCTACTGTGATAGTAAGAATTAGATGAAAAGGAGTTATGTTAATGGTTAGTAGTCATACTTCTGATGGAAATTGTGAGGGCCATCCGTTCATGTCAGCTCTTGCATTCTGAAATATCCCTCCAGAAGCCAGAGGGCTAGGGTGATCAAACCTACTCTGAGTGAAGGCATTCTCCAACAGCGTGGTTACACGCAAAATTTCTGTTCCAAAAATGTCAATTTTGAAGAGTAAGACGCACCAGTTAGAATTAGTCAAAAATCCATCACCAATGATAGTGGAATGGAGAGATTATAGCACCCTCAACTAAGTTAGTGAGTATTGACGTTCACACTCTGGTTAAATAGAATGTAACACAGCAAACAAGGACAATGATCTGGATTTTCTATGACCTCTACAAAGGCCACACAAGTGATCTTCAGGATCTGAAAACAAAACCTACATCAGTGACAAGTCATTTCTAAACTCTACCTCTAAATTAATATTTCACAATTAGCAATCTCACTGTATATCTAACTCACAGTAAGGAAAGGAAGACTAATTTTCTTGTTGAGTAAAATGTCGTACTTACGGCTCTGTATAATTACTATGTCACATGTTTGTTGCAAAAAGCTAACTAAATGATCTATCTTAGAAGCACCACTGAAATTCTTATCAGATGTACATAGACTGTAGGTCGGAAGCACGAAACGTATAATATAGAAGATCCTATGAGGAAAGTATGGCTCACCTTGGTTCATCAGCCGACAGACATGTGGAAGCACAGGCAAGAATGGAGTGAGTTTTTGACGTTCTGCAAGTAACTCGGATAGATACCTGTCAAAATGGAAATTGCAGATTATGAAAATCAGTATACAAAATACAAAGGCAGATTCACTCATAACACTAAAAGAAATCAAGTTACAAACGTCAAATCTTTAAACATCAGCAACTAGGCAGAGTGGATCTAGCTCACTTCCATTAGTGAAAGCATTACAGCTACATGAACACAAGTCAACAATCACAAAACGAATAAAAATGATGTCTCTATAAGATCCTATGGCAATGACAATCCATTTCCTGATAAAAAAGAAACTTGAACAAATTCTAGCAGCTAATTGAAGTAGATTGAGCTATGAAGAGCTTAATTTGCAGTGGTAGGTAGGGATTTAACACATACATAGAGGAAATCGAAGAGAAGGTCAGAAATAGAAAGCATAGATCTCAGTACAAGCAAGAAGAAGCAGAAATGACAAATAGGATACAAAAGATTGGCTATAAAAATGAAGACTTGAAGATCCAATCAGTAGAAACAAGATCAACAAACAAGTCAACTGCAAGACCGAGAGACAAAGAAAGAAAAAAAAGAGAAGAAATTACTTCTCCTGCTCAACGAAAGAAGGCTGTGATCGAAGACCACCAGAGAAGTTAGGTGACTGAGGAGCCGACGGAGGAACAGAAAGAGGCGGCGGATAATTCATGAATCTTCCACCACCACCACCAACTCCACCACCACCACCTCCTCCACCACCTCCTCCGCCTCCTCCACCACCACCACCACCAAGTGACGTCATCATCATCATAACACCAAGACGGCTTCTTCTTCTTCTTCTTCTTCTTCAGCTGCTACTTGTATAGACGTAGAAACAACTGGATCCCAATANTCCACCACCACCACCACCAAGTGACGTCATCATCATCATAACACCAAGACGGCTTCTTCTTCTTCTTCAGCTGCTACTTGTATAGACGTAGAAACAACTGGATCCCAATAGATAAAAGGAGTTGAGAGGAGATGGAGGAGGTTGCGGCGGCGGATCAGAAGAGGAGAGTAGAGAGCAGAGAAAGCTAATCTGGCACACACAAGTCTTAGCCCTCCAAAATCTTACTACTACTACAACAACAACAACAACACACGTCGGTGGAGTTTTGTATTTCTTCTTCTTGGGCCTTTAAAGCTGTGTGGGACTCTCTCTTGAAATCATTACATTTCTTTCACTCATGTAAAATTTCTTTACCGCTCTAAAGAAGCTTCTTGCTGACTCAGAAGGTCTGGATACAGCTGGATACCTCTTAATCATTCATTTTTAGAGCCTACCTACTTAACCGGCCCCGCACACCTTCTATTTCACGTTTGTGACTGAAATCGGTTCGATACTCTCTTATTCATCTCACGCTTACTATTACAAACTTCAAAACGCTGTGTTTCTTACCATTGATTTAGTCAATACATTGACAAATAGAGCGTAAAAGAAAGAAATAAAGACGAATAAAATGTCCTCAGTTTTGAAACTATATAGGAAGAGTGAGCTTTAATGGGAAATCATAATCTGCCTCGTTCTACAATTAATTGTTCCAATATTGACCTAATTTCTTACCCCTAACATGTAGTTATTAGTGAAAGAAATCTTACCTATTTAATCAAATTCTTTCAACTAGGAAAGAAAATGTAGTTTAACGGTTACGTTTACTGTGTTATCTAAGATAGAATCTCGCATATTATATATATTATTGACAAAAATAAAAATGTCTTTTTTCATTGATCTCCTTCTCTTGGAAAATTACAGAAGACAAGGTATACAATATCTGTCCAAATGAACGGGTCGCTTACAACATACAAAAAATTAGTACCCTTAAATTATTATACCATATCATACCTTAACTTTTTAATCCTAAATTCTTTTATATATTCTAGTGCCAACAATTTTTATTTACTTTAACTCATAGCGTCTATCAATTAAAGATTTGTCTGAACATGATTTATTGTTTACTTTTGGCATATAATAATAGGTGGCACAATAGTGACATGTATAATGGACTAGTTCCAAGAGAATAAAACTCAGAAGTTTCAATTTAGCAAAAACAAAACAAAAGCTATTAGAAACCAACATGGTTTTGTTACTGAATGTAATTAAGAGTTAATACGATAGCAAGGAGATAGAAAAGTAGCAGAAGCTAGGATTGGATAAAGATGAGAGTAGAACATTCCCCAACTGTGAAGCGATCATCACTCCTACGTCCACCACGTTCACTACGTCCACCACTCCCTCTCTTGTTGGTATAGCCAGGATAATGAATCCGTTTGAACTCTGGTTCCTTAACCAGCTTCAAACCTTCCTCTTCAGCCAGAGTCTTTATCTCCCAATCACAAAACGGATACTTTGTCTTGTGTGTGATATGAATCTCACCGTCCTCTTTCAACAGCTCCTTTGCGTTTTGAAGAAACCCCTTCACTAACACCTGGTGACTCCTGTTACAAAACTCAATTATCTCTAGCATCACATCCATCCAAATCAAGTATACTTTTTAAGAAAAACGAAGAGTATATATATATATATATGTATTTACTCGATGGCAAGAGAGGAAGATTCACGGCCGAAGAAACGACATCCTGCGTGAGGGAAATTGAAGACAATGCGGTCATAGCGTCGTAGACTCAAACTATAATCGAAGCTCATCGTGTGTACGTCAACCTCGTGCTGAACATCGCACCCAAATCTCTTCAACTTGCTTACGTTGTCCATCGCCTTCTTAAATTTTTTGCTCAGTTCCTCTACTTGTAGGATTTGAAATGATTCAGATAGATATACATATATATTACAGATTTACATGTTTCATAGACTAGCTATTGAACGTACCTTCAGAATCAAGAGAGGTCGCTGTGATGTTTGTGGCCGAGCCAAAAGCTGAAGCTAGAGATAATGAGAAGGAGAAATCACCCTCTCCAACAAGAAGGATTTGGTGTTTGCTACTATAATGTCTTATCCATTTTTCTGTAACATTCATTACTGTGAATTAACAGAGAGAAGACTGAAAGAAGCAAACTTTCTTTTACTAGCTTTTAGGGTTTTTGCTTAACGATTTACAGCTTGAACATTGTTCTTAAATAGAAGTTTTCTACACTATTGTAACCCTACATCTGTCATCTAGCTTGTTGATATCAAGGGCTGATAATGCACTAAAGGAATCGTGCAAAGTAGCCTCCTCTAGTTTTGTCTTCTTCTTCATACAATGCTCTCTTTTCAGAATCCGTACATCACAAGTTTTTGCTGTGAAAGTGAAAGGAACTTTATTTGGACTTTTGTTAATGGGCTTCATATTTGCCTTCTTGAGCTTCTGTACTATGTTTGAT
>OVAO01001813.1:0-14126 GCA_900406285.1 Biscutella auriculata
GATTGTTGTCGAAGGATACGCGACCGACTCGTCGATCTCTCAATCCCTGTGTGCGAATATTACCAAAGTTAGTGATGCTCTTAAATAGGATAAAATATGAGATTCAGTCGAGGGAATAGAAGGGAAGAGCTATTTTAGTCAGAGAAGGATTTATGTGGTCATCGGGTACGGCCTTGTACGGTAACGCCGACCGTACAAGAGAATAGAGCGTGAGTTTCTTCGACCAGGACGTCTTCAAAGTTGTCGTCCTCGGATGAGTCTCTCTTTAAGGGTAAATGATGAAGATCGACCGAGTTGGTGCGGTGGGTACGGCCTTGCCGACCTGACGCGAGAGAGTGGGTTTGTTCTTCTTCAACTGTCTGAACTCCATACAAAAAACCCTTTGGTGAAACTGATTCCTGAGTAGTATAAAGAAGACTGATCGAGACAGAATGGTAAAAGCACGAGCTATGAACGATGGAAACTCTCAAGGTTAGAACGTCGTCGACGGAGGCTAGCGGAGGAACCGATGGTGGAGTAGACGGGAAAAGGGAAGAGAAATGAGGAGGTTTGGATATGACACACCAAACCCTGAAACCCTAAGGGATATGGCACACCCTTAGGTCGAACTCTCACAAGAGAAAAATCTCATCTTGATTGAAATTAGTTTGAAAGTTCTATCTTTCCCTAAGCGGCTACAAGCCCTTATATACTCTTTTCTTGCAACATAAACAAACCCTAAAAGGGAAACAACTTAATTAAAACGCAATGCATAAGGAATAAGCAACAAAGACGCTTCTCAAGGGCAACATGTACGGATAGCTCTCAAGACGCGCCTTAGCCGCGACCACTCGAGTGAGGTCTAGTGCAACGGGCCTTGTCAAATCTCCAGTGAGTAAACCCAGTGGGAAAAACCCCTAAGACCTCATTGACCAGCTACTTGGAAAAGATATGAGGAAGTGGTGCAAGACNTGGGCCTTGTCAAATCTCCAGTGAGTAAACCCAGTGGGAAAAACCTCATTGGTAGGAAGAGTACCCCTAAGACCTCATTGACCAGCTACTTGGAAAAGATATGAGGAAGTGGTGCAAGACTGGGGCTTCCTTCGTCTCCAAGTGATTGCAATGAGTTTCAAGCTCCTCTAGAGTCTTCATGATGGAAGTGGAAATTCTCCTAGCTTGAGCACGAGTCACTGGTCCAGTGGGGGCTTCAAAGTTGGCTTATACTTGGTCGGCTTCCTCATTAAGATTAGGCACCCGTGTATCAACAAGTTCTGAAGTTCGAGATTGGGTCGAATGAGATATTAGATTATGGAGAGGTTGAAGACGCTGAGATCGTCATAGGAGATGAACGTGAGGATGTGCCTGAGGCACCAGTTAATGAAGCACATGTCCACCTTATTGCACTGTTTGAGAGGCTGCAGTTGAGGAATGGGACTGCTCATGGAGTTGGGAACATGGCAGCTAACAACATAGTTATTGTCAAGGATCCACTGCATGTCTACACACCAAGCTAACTTCTTCAGGAAGATTTGGCTACTAGAGTCTGGACGTTGGAGGGGCAAACACAGTATGATCGAGCCGCTTGGGAAGGGCTCATGGACCGAATTGAGGGGCTCGAGTCCAACCACAACCGCCATTGATTCCTAAAATCAGAACGTCAAAGCTTTGCGAAGTTAAACAAACTCGCTTGGGAGGAAATCCCATGTTTATCCCTTGTAATTACGCTATTTTAAATTCCATAATGTTTATATTTAGTGACGATGAAATAACGAGTTTTTGAGATAAACAAGTTTCAGGTACAGAACGCTTGGGAGTAAGGATTAGACGAAGAAAAGAGGAATTTCCAGATTTTCAAGGCCACGTCGGGCATGACATCACCAATCCATCCCGAGCCATGAACGATCCGAGTAATCAGGGACGCGAGGAGGAGGATCGGTCGTATGCCGACCGATCCATGCCAAGAAGGTAGCCGTATCGGTCAAGCCTAGACCGATGCACTTTTGGGCTTGACCGATGTGCCCCTATTTTCCCTCCTGTGCTCGATTTTTAACTGGTTTTAACCCCAAAATCCTCTTTTCCCCTTCTTCTTCACTCTCACTTTTCTCTTTCAACATTTTTTCAAGAAACCTCATTTCAACTTTTAAAACCTTGATTTTTGTTCAAATTTGTTGGTTTTGTTGCTAAGATCTTGGGTTCTCTTTAATACTTGCTAGTTTCACCATTTATTTCTCCATTGCAAGCATCAAAGGTAAGAATCTCAAACTCTCATTTTCGTGGGCACTATTCACCAAGAACAAAAACTTGAAAATTTCAAACTTTTAGGTTGTGATTAGTACCCCATTTGCTTAGAGCACCTTGACAATGATGATGTTACATGTTTCTCTTGATAATTGATCCATGAAATGCATGAATTTTGAAAAATCATAAAAACTTGGTTCTTGTATTAAATTGAAATGGTTAGCATGTTTTGTGATGAAATTGGAGTTTGATTATTGGGAAACAACAAGGTTTGGTCTTTAATTTGACGAATTCTATAATCTTGTGGAATCTTGATATGTTCTTGAAAATTGTTGAATCTTGGAATCGAAATTTTGACAATTTGTTTGGTTGGTTGAGAATTGAATCCCTTGCTCATGTTGGATTTGCTTCTTGATCACTTATCCCTTGAATCAATTTGGGTTATGGGCTTTAATTATGAAACTTTGAAAACTTTGAACTTAATGAGTTATTGAACTTGATTTTTGTATATATCTTGTGTCAAGTTCAAAGGCATCCAACGTGGATAAGGGAAAAGGAAAATTAATCGCTCAAACAAGAAAGGAGCGTTTGAACGGAGCACAACCAAAAGCTAGACTCGAGTATGGGCCGAAGAGGCATCTTATTCAAAGAGAACCCAAGCACTTAACCGTGGAACGAGCACCTGAACGTTTGATAAAGGAAAGCTTACCCAAGAGAGTGCCCGAGAATTTACCCGAGCAGGAAGTTCCCGAACCCGCGCCAGCACATGACATGAATGAGACGCCATCCTTTTTCCCATCACCCCGGGAAACTCCTGAACTGATAGATCGTTCTGTGGAGTGCACGAATCTCACTCTTTACCATGCACTTATGGAGTGTGCATTCGTTCCTTCAGTCTTGCCCGACATTGCCACTTTGCGTACCTTACGCATTGAGAGCGAATTCAGACAGATTTTGCAAGGTATGGGCATAGGCTTCTTGCCTCGCTGGAGGTTAATTTTCCTGAGGAAGATATGGCAGAGGATTCAAGGCTTGGATATATCAATTTCATAGGTTGGGACGAGTGTGAGCGTCGATTTCTTTTGATGATATTGTTAAGATCTTTGGGTTTTCTAAGGGCGGAGTTCAGTTTGGCGCACTTTCCACTGCATAGATCATCATTCTATGGAACACGATCGGTTCCAAACCATTCAGTGCGGGGAAGATGATACACGCTTAGGACGACAAGAGCCAACGTTGCTAGAAGAAGAGCCATCTCTCTAAGCACCAACTGGTCCCATTAAGAGAGCACAAGCAAAGAGGCTTGTTGGAGCCATTATGCATTCATGGGAGGACTTGGAGAAGACTTGCTACATCTTGAAGGAGAAGGAGTCGGATCCCCACATCTAGCTCCTTATGTCTTCAAGAGACTAAGCCGAATAAAGAGATTGTTTGGGGTACTCTTTTACCTTAGGTATGTTTTGTCCCAATGGGTTTTACCACCATGGTTTTTAATGAGGTCCATTGCACATGAACCAACTCTCCAATGCGCCATGAGAATCATTCTTCACTTAGCCGATATGACCGTTATACTCTCATGTGATGCCCTATCGTTTTATCCCCTTTGTTTTGCGTTTTGCCCATTATGTGTAGGGCTTCCTTCTTTCTCTAAGTATTTAAACTCCCTTTATAAGAAACTTAACATTTAGCTAGCATTTAAAAATCAAACCGAGATTCGTTCTCAAGTTAGCTCTCTCTTCTTAAGTGTGTAATATCTTGAGAGGAACCCTAAATGTGTCATATCTTAGGTTCAAGGTGTATCTAGAGATTTCCACCTCTCTAGTGGTCCTTTTCGTTCATTCCCCATCATTTCCATCTCATTTTCCTTTCCATTGCTCCGGATTGTTACCCGTCGCTCAAGCAACTACCCTTACCGTCGTTCTCCCTCCTCCGCCGAAATCCGCCGGTTATGTCTCGACCCATTCTCTTCATTTACCCCAAGACTTACCCCTATGAATTTACACGTTGATCGAACACCATCTGTGCGAGGGAATCTTCAAAGTTTGTCTTGTACGGCCCAGCGAGGCCGTACCGTACGTATCCAGCGACCGCTCTCGATAACCCCCGACCAGATCTAGCTATTTCATCCATATCTCTCGATCGATCCTCCTCCCTTACCCTAAGAGAGATCGTCACCAAAAAGCGTCAACTTTGGAGTTGTTTGGGTCGGAGGACAACCTCCACACTTTGTTCGTACGACCGGCGTATCCGTACTGGCCATACCCGTCGACTCCGTTCCAAAACCATCGACCAACTCTTCCCTTCTTCGCATTCTCTTACGAATGTTCTTATTATTTTGAAGTTTAAGAGTGAGATAACAGGTTTCTCGTCTTTTGAACGCATGGTTTAATAGCGGTGAACTTGAGGTCGCCTCCTCCGTAGCCGACCGCCGTCTAGTTCATCTCCAAGGGCAATCTTTCGCCATCAGGCGTGTATCATGTGGTATCAGGAGCCAGCTTGGAGCCTCTTGAACCTAAACTCACGGAGTCTTCATTCTCCCTTCAAAAGTTTCCACCTTTATGCGTTTTAAGTTTGTTGCTTTGCTAGATCTAAAAGAAAACCCAAAAAGATTTTGGCTTTTGTTTGTTTAAGTTTTTGTTAAGTCTAGTCTGTCATTATTAGTTCGTTGTTGGTTTTTTTTTGTTTTGAAACTATCAAAAGGTTTGAGTTTTCTTGTTAATCGGGTTTTTGTACAAAAGTTTGAAAATTTTGAATCTTGAAATCATAAGTTTTTACGGACTAATCTCTTGTGATATTTTAGCGTTTTGTCCAGGTCAAAATGAGAAAACACGCATGAGATTGCGCCTGTCCTTCGCCTTATACCAGTTGGACGCACGTGTGGCCCCTGATACACGCTTGATAGCGTGAGAATGCCCTTGGAGATGAACTAGACGGCGGCCGGCTACGGAGGAGGCGGCCTCAAGTTCATAGCTCTTAAACTCTGCGTTCAAAAGAGGAGAAACTTATTATCCCACGCTCAAACGAAAGAGAATGAGAAAAGGGAAGAGTTGGTCGAGGTTTTTGAAATGGAGTCGTCGGGTACGGTTGGTACGGATGCACCGGTCGTACGATCGAAAGTGTGGAGATTTCCTCTGACCAAATCAACTCCAAAGTTGACGCCTTTCGGTGACATTCTCTCTAAAGGTAAAGGAGGAAGATCGATCGTGAGAGACTGATGAAAACACTAGATCTTCTTGGGGATGGTCGAGGGTGGTATGTATGGTACGACCTCGCCGGGCCGTACAAGACGGACTTTGAAGATTTCTTCGCACAGGTAGTCTCTGATCGACGTATAACTTTGTGGGGGTAAATCTTGAGGTAAAGGACGAAAATGGATCAAGACAGAACCGGTGGATAAAGGTGGTTACTTGGGCGACGGGTAACGATGGTAGTGGAAATGAGATAGTAATGAAGGGGAAAAAATGAAAAGGACCACCAAGGGATGAAGAACCTTGGATACACCTTAAAGATCTAAGATATTACACACTTAGATCGCAAAAGATATGACACACTCAAGCATGAGCTAACAAGAGAACTTTCTCTGTTTTTTATTTCAAAATGCTAGCTAAAAGAGAGTTTTCTTACAAAGAGAGTTTAAATACTTAGGGAAGGGAAGGAAGCCCTAAACACAATGGGTTAAACGCAAAAGAAAGTGGATAAAACGACAAGGCATCTCATGAGAGAGTAACGGTCATATCCGCTACATGAGAGAGTAACGGTCATATCCGCTAAGTGTAGCAACGATTCTCATGGCGCCTTGGATAGTTGGTTCATGTGCAATGGGCCTCATTAAAAACCTTGGTGGGAAAACCCATTGGGACAAAACCCACCTAAGGTAAAAGAGTACCCCAAACCATCTTTATTCGGTTTAGTCTCTTGAAGACATAAGGAGATAGATATGGTGATCCGGCTCCTTCTCCTTCAAGATGTAGGAAGTCTTCTCCAAGTCCTCCCATGCATGCATAATGGCTCATGTAAGCCTCTTTGCTTGTGCTCTCGTAATGAGACAAGTTGGTGCTAGGAGAGATGGCTCTNACGAGAGCACAAGCCTCTTTGCTTGTGCTCTCGTAATGAGACAAGTTGGTGCTAGGAGAGATGGCTCTTCTTCTAGCAACGTTGGCTCCTGTCTTCCCAAGCGTGTATCACCCCCTCACTGGCTTACACACGCCCGGTACCACAAAGTACCACGTCAATCATCATCCAATCATTTCACCACGGGGAAAAGCGTGAGAGACAACCGCTCTTGTTGTAGAAAGAAAGGGCAAAAGAGGAAAGGAGGGAAAGGTGGTGTGCGAGAAAGCTCTCACGGCCGTACATGGTGGTCCCTCGCCGTTGAAACGTGTGAACCAAGTGTGTGTCCTTACCCTAGCTTGCCCATCACGGCTCCTCACCAATATATAACTCTTGCCTCCCAAGGCAACATCACTAGACCTAGTTCTCCTTTGCTGCTACCACAAGGTTGACCAGCCACTACATCGTTTGTTTCACCCGAGAATATGGTGGAACACCCGACTGCACCGCCTCCACTGGACCCTACATCCACTCTCATAAGGATCATTAATGAAAAATGTGAAGAGCTAAGGAGAGAGCTCAATCCCCCTCAAGCCCTAGCGGCTCAAGCCCAAGATGTCCGCAAATTACCTCAAAGCCCGAGACCTAGAGATCCTTATCCGGAAGATGAAGAAGAGTATATCCCTCAAAGACTGAGGCAATGGAGACAACCTCGAGGTCCTCACCCTAGACAACATCCTGATTGGTATCATGTTAGGAGGCAATTTGAAGAAGAGGATCGTTATGACCCCCGAGAACCAAAAAGGGTTCCAAGAGAGTCGATACTAAGGAATGAGTACCCAAGGTACCATGATGAAGAGGAAGACCTTTCTGATCATACTAGCCAAGCTTCACAGAGATCTTATCACCGTGAGGCAAGGCAAGACTGGATTGAAGGATTCAACATCAAGATTCCTCCATTTCATGGGAAAAGTGACTTGGATGCATATTTGGAGTGGGAGAAGAAAATTGAACTTGTCTTCAAATGTCATTGGTACTCCGAGGTTAATAAGGTCAGGATGACAGCTATTGAGTTCCAAGATTACGCCTTCAGCTGGTGGGATCAATTGGTGACTTCAAGGAGAAGGTAGTGAAGGAAAAGTCTACAAGATAAAGAAGGTGTTGTATGGTTTAAAACAAGCTCCAAGTGCTTGGAATGATAAGCTAAATAACATCCTCAGAGAACTAAACTTCACCAGATGCTCGAAGGAACCATTGTTGTACTGAAAGGAAGCAAAGGGTGATCTTTTCTTGGTAACAGTCCATGTCGATGATTTACTAGTCACAGGATCAAAATTAAGCTACATAGACATGTTCAAAGAAGATATGTTGTCGAAGTTTGAGATGAGTGATCTAGAAAGATTGGCTTATTACTTAGGCGTCAAAGTACTTCAACATAAAGAAGGAATCTCGTTAAAGCAAGAAAGGTATGCGATTAAGGTTATGGGAGAAGCTAGAATGGCTGATTGTAATGCCACACAAGTGCCAATGGATCCAAACCTAAAGTTGTCCAAGGGTCTAGAGGAACAGAGCGTAGATGAGAAGACACACAGAAGGAATATTTGGTGTCTCAGGTATCTGATTCATACTCGACCAGACCTCTCTTATTGTGTTAGAGTTTTGAGCAGATACATGCAAGATGCAAAGGAATCACACGGTAAAGCGATGAAGCATATTTTGAGGTACCTTCGCGGAACTGTCTCGTACGGACTCATGTTTGGCCGTGCAAACAAGATAGAGCTCATCGTGTTTAGTAATACCTCTCACAATGTGGATGTTAGTGAGGGGAAAAGTACTACTAGGCATATTTTCTATTTGAATTGATGCCCCCATCTCGTGGTGCTCCCATAAACAAGAAACGATTGCATTATCATCGTGCGAGGCAGAGTTTATGGTTGCTACTGAAGCTGCAAAACAAGCGATATGGCTTCAAGAACTTCTCACCGAAGCCAGAGGAAGATCTTGCAAGAAAGTGACTATACGAGTGAAAAACAAGTCGGCTATTGCACTCACAAGAAACCCGATTTTTCATGGACGAAGTAAACATATACACACTAGGTATCATTTTATCAGAGTCTGTTAAGAACGAGCTAGTCGATGTGGAACACATTCTTGGAACTGAACACAAAGCGGATATTCTTACAAAAACATTAGGACGGATCAAGTTCAAAGAGATGTGAGATCTCATTGGGATTCAAAACTTAGTAAAATGGGACTTCAAACTTAGAGGGAGAATGTTGAGTTAAGATAGAACTAAAAATAAGGAAACATCTTAGTTTGTTAGATGAATCTAGGCGAATATATGTTTTGGAGATATCTAAATATATACTAGTTTATCTATAAGTTAATTAATATGTTTATCTACTAAAAATATGAAAAAGTGTGTTTTCCTATTTTTATAAGGTTTAAGGTAAGCTTAATCTTTAAATAATGGCTTTGACAAAATGTGTTAAACATATATTTTGAGAGAAAGATTAATAAAAAAGTGGTTTATTAAAGGGTCGATTTAAAACTTTCATCTCTCACAACTTATATAAACAATCTAGAATCTTTGTGACTTTTATTAATAAAATTACCTCTGGATGATAAGAAAATGTAACCACTAAACGTAATTGGTATATAACTCTAACTAGATTGTTGATGCACTATAGGGGTGAGATAATAAATATTTATTATTATATATGTATAATACATTTTTATTAAATTTGAATTGTTTCTCTTAAATTTATTTAATTTTAATAAGTATTTCATTCAACTTAAGACTGATTTAGTTTGATACAAATCTTTATTATTTAATTTAGTAGTTCGTAAATATTTAAAATTATAATCAGATATAAAAATTATCATTTAATTTAATTAATTAATAAAAAATAATAAGAAATAGAAATATAAAATTAATTCAAATTTTAGTTTAGGAAAAAATAATTATATATTAGTGACATATATTGTAATTATTATAATAAATAAAACTTTATTTTGAATGTATTCTAAAAGATTGTTTGGTGATAACATATTAGCATGGTGTTTTTTTTAATAACACGTCAAAACATGATTGATTTTTTAAAATACTTCTGAACTAATAAATAGAGGATCTGAACAAAGTTTAGCAACACTCTCAGACATTGACCTCCTTTGTGGACCTTTTGTATGGGCCTCTTCTCACATCTTCCGTATTTTTACATAAGATCATCTCCAACAGAGTTATTCGTGAGAGAGTATCTTAGAATATTTTATTAATATTTTATCTTTACATTGGAGAGGGAGTGTGTGTCAGAAAGAAAGAGAGATTCTGAAAGAGAAAGAGCGATTGAGCATGCGCGAGAGAAACACGTGTGAGAGAAAGTGGCTTTTTCCTCTCTTCCAAACAGAATTTGTCACGTCAGCGGTTCTAATAAGTTTCTAAAAATTTTAATGCCAAAATCAATTCTATCAAATTAATTGATTCATCATTTATTTTTGGACTTTATAACCCATGAGCATACTCTGATGGAGATGCTGCAAGCATTTGACACACTCATGTCTAATTGGTAAAAAGCATTGGAATAGTGCATTGTTTCCTCCACTCTTTACCTCAAACACTGTCCCACAATCTAAACTTTTAGACCTCGGGCGAGAGTTCACTGTTAAGCATTCATGATTACAAGCTAGTAGGCTCTCTCAAAAATATATCTTGAAAATAAAACTTCTTTAAACGTGGTGTTATACATTGTTACAAGTGCTCTCTTCTTTTTTTTCTTTCTTTTTTTGTGTACCAATAAGAATGTGGATGTGTTAGGTGAAGTGCGGTCCCTCTATTGCTAATCCCACTAAGTTTATAGCTTTACAATTAAATAAATATACTATTCCGGAAGAAAAGAGTTATAAAATATGGCATTATAATCCATGCTTAATTATCATCATATAACCAAAGATTCCCCTTCACTATTCACTCTCTTCTTCTTTTTATTTCTTCTCGGTTTAACAATTCACTGTCTTATCTCTTCAAAAAAGCTTAACAAATGGAGACAAAGAACTCTAGGATCTTCTTCACTATCACCATCATCTTTTTCTACCTTCTTGCACACGTCACCGTCAAGGCATCATCATCATCTAAGTGTAATGGATCGGTCGCAGAATGCAGCAACGTGGTAGAGACGGAGGAAATGACGGTGATAATGGAGTCGTGGGCAAGCCAAAGAATGACGGAGGAGCAGACACAAGTGCTTACATATCGAGCTATAGGGAGGAATCAGCCTGCTTGTGGAGGTGGCAAGGATGGCGAGTCGTACTCCAGCCAATGTCTTCCTCAACGGTCTAACCCTCACAGTAGACCCTGCTCTAAGCATTATCATTGTGGACGTGATACTTGACTATCATCACTGATTCTGGAGCAAGGACACAAGATATGGAGACAGATAACTAAAGCAAGACTGCTCTATTAACCACTATGTTATGCCTCAGAACAAGAAATTTTCTGAAGTTTTAAACAGAATCAACGTGGGAGTTCAAGAGTCATTTTGACAAGTCTTTAAACTTTGAGTCAGTTTCTCTCTCTTTCATGCATGTGTAGTAGTAGCATTCAGTAAACATTTGGAATGTAAACGAATTTGAGAGTTTGTAGAGTCTTTGTGACCCCTTGGATTGGTTTAGATCTTTTTCCTTTATCATTTGATTTTGGGAGTCATTGTTGGTGAATTTCGAGCGTTTTTATCATTTGGTGGTAGCAACTTTAGCTAGGTGTGGTGTTAGCTCAACCGATTTCTTTATCACTTTCTGGTGGCGACTTTATCAAAAAGTTGTGATCCAGATCTTCGTATCTATCGGTTACTAGTTCATAATGTTCTTCTCGGTCTTTCACTCCTTTACGTTTCAACACATCAATTATCATCAACAGTATGTTGTGTAATTTCCTTTCTTTAGATTAATAAAGTGTTGACTTCTTGACCCACTCGTCGCCAACTGCTACGCCTCGTATCTCAAATTTAATTGGAAAGACCAAACACACACAATTATTTGAGCCACTCATCCTCCATGAAGTCACTTACCAAGTAAGCATAGTTTAATACATTTTGTCCGGTGCAGAATCAGCGGCAGAATATATTACAAGTCTACTAGAATATCATACATTAAAAAAATGACTAGGGTGTTTTCTAAACACTAGTAAATTACGAGAAACAGTATTCTTGTTTAAATTTATTAAATAAATCCACGTCATTAACGGCTGAGTTATGTTACATAGGCGGNATGACTAGGGTGTTTTCTAAACACTAGTAAATTACGAGAAACAGTATTCTAGTTTAAATTTATTAAATAAATCCACGTCATTAACGGCTGAGTTATGTTACATAGGCGGTTGAGTTAGTTGAAATTAACAAATCCATGTCACTAAACCGTATGACACGTGACTGAGTATTGTGGTTGAGTTATATATTATGATGTGAGTGAGTTTAGTTTCTTTAGCGGTTGAGTTATATATTAACTCTATCAAGGTAAATCATACGACATCGACGACTTGGTCTACGTGTTATTGGCTTAGGCGTATCAATCTGTCACTTGCTTCGGAGAGCGTTTTAGGGGAGTGACAAATAACTCAGAGATTCCTCTTCTTCGTTGGGGTGGAAACCGTACACGTGCAAGTATTGACAGTGTCCTCTCCGAAGAGCTCATGATTAATAGGCAGGTAATGTTTCAGACTGATTTATCTTGTTATTATTGTCTTTGTAGTTGAGTTATGAGTTTTTTACGAATTAGTTATGAGGATTTGAAGGCTGATATTTACTTGATGGATGAGTTTGTTTTACTTTGGAGGATGAGTTATATGGTGTTTAATTACTTGATGGCTGAGTTTTTTTTACTTTGAAGGTTGACTTATGAACTACTTCGTATTTGAGTTATGAGGTTTTTATGGTTGAGTTATGAGGTTTTGAAGGCTGATTTATGTTAGTGTTTATTTTCTTTATGACTAAGTTTTGTTTACGTTGAATGATGATTTATTAATTACTTTGTGCAGGTGCGCGTGAGGAATATGGTGATGAATGAATCTTTAGAAGAAATGTTTCCTAAGTGGCCGGGAGAAAAAGATAACTCAAAAGTTGTCAACTTGATAACAGACATATACGAAGGCCGGTTTGTTACAGGTTTTTGGGATGTGCATATCAAAGAGAGCAAGAAAAGAGCGGATGCTGGAATTTTGGGTGAGACTCAGCTACCAACAAAGAAGAAAAAGAAACCTGGTCATGTGGAGGGCCAGAAAGAGAAGACAGAGGAGGGAAGTACGAAGGTTATGGCTAACAACTGAGATACTAAAAATGAACAGAAAATTAGACGGCCAGAATAATAGAATTTCTAGTATAGAGGAGAACATCGATGTTAGATTTGTTGTTATTAGAATATTTGACTCATACTCTTTATTAGTGTAAGCCAACCGTTTAGTAAACTTGTAATATATACACTTGTATATAACCCAACGAACACTAAACTATGTCTTTAATACAAGCCAACCAATTTGTAAATTTGTAACTCAGTTGTGTCGTTAATATAAGCCAGCCGTTTAGTGGCCATATAACTCAGTCATACCTCAAACGCTCTATAAAACTCTCAAATCAAATGTAAATTATATGAAATGTGTTAATAAATATCCTCTTTTCAATCCCAAGTGAATATTAATCGAATGTGTGTATCCACTTTATTTAATTTAGAAGTTATAGAAAATTGATAATGCTATTGAGAGGCATGTTGATTAATCATATATGATCATCTATTTGAATAAGGGAAGTTAACTGAAATAACACACCACTATAAGAAAACAAGGGAAGAGCAACTACGGGAAACGTGGCTAAGGAGTCGTTCATAGCTTTTAAGCGACCACAGAGCAACTATTTTCCATAGTCGCTCTTCTTTAGTCGCTAACCGGGAAAGTGGCTAAATAGTCGCGCTTTAGGTACAGTTGTGTGACGGAGCATCCATAGTCGCACTTAAGCGACTACCGAAAGCGACTTTTTCTGAGTTGCAATATCTCGGAGTTCCACTGGAGTCGCTCTTATTTGCAACTCCGCAACCACCAGTCAACAGGGTAGCAAAAATAAAGCGACTTCTTAGCAACTAAAATATGTTTTCTTTAAATTAGAAATCATAGTTGCAATGAAGTCGCTATAATTGGTCGTGGCAAAGTGATGAGTGTGAATTTTATCGGTTTTACCACTAAATTTTCACTCGTTTTGCAATAGTTTATGATGCAATTTAGAGTCTTTAGGGTGCATTTGCATAGTTTCTAACATTTCAGGTGCAAAGAAGGCAAAAGGCATGAATCGAGCAATCCGAAGCGTTTTAAGAGCAAAAAGTGACTAAGTCCCGAAGAACTGCAACCGCCAGTCTAGGGCGCCGGTCAGACCATACCGGGGGAGCTCAAACAGATGGAACTGAGAGAAGATCGTCGGTCATGTCCACCGGTGTGCACTGACCGGCGCGCCACGACCAGACCCGAAACGAAGAACACCACCGGGCACATACGCCAGTGAGCGCATACCAGTGGAGAGCGAACATCGGCTGACGGCAGAAGACCGCCGATGTGCACTGACCGGCGGAGACCCCCGAAGAGCAGAATATTCCCTAGAATATTCCATTTTCTTGACCTAAAATTGGTTCACTATAAATATAACCAAGAACAAAAACCCTAGAAGCCTCCTTTTTATCATAGTTTTTCTCTTTTCTAGTTTTTCTTAAGTTCTTTTGCTATCTAAATTCTTGTATTGGATTACTGGATTTATATTATTGCAATTTCATTTTCTATCTTCTATTCCTCTCACTATGAACAAAAACCTTACAATTGTGTTCTTCATGAT
>OVAO01001814.1:1992-13340 GCA_900406285.1 Biscutella auriculata
CGTTTCTTCAATTGGGCTCGTTCCGATCCTAGTTACACCCCAACGTCAATGGAATACGAAGAGCTTGCTAAATCCTTAGCTTCACATAAAAAATACGAATCGATGTGGAAAATCCTCAAACAGATGAAGGATCTGTCTCTCGACATCTCCGGCGAGACTCTCTGCTTCATCATTGCACAGTACGGTAAGAACGGCCATGTAGATCAAGCAGTGGAGCTCTTCAATGGCGTCCCCAAGACTCTCGGATGCCAACAAACCGTTGAGGTATACAACGCATTACTCCACGCTCTTTGCGAGGTGAAGATGTTCCATGGTGCTTACGCATTGATCCGGCGAATGATTAGGAAAGGTCTCAAGCCGGATAAGAGAACGTACTCTATCTTGGTAAACGGATGGTGCTCTTCCGGAAAAATGAAGGAGGCTCAAGAGTTTCTTGATGAAATGAGTAGGAAAGGGTTTAATCCACCAGCTCGTGGCCGTGATTTGCTCATTGAAGGATTGATAAACGCTGGATATTTGGAATCTGCTAAAGAGATGGTGAACAAGATGACCAAAGGAGGGTTTGTTCCTGATATCTTAACCTTTAACACATTGATCGAAGCTATAACTAAATCAGGGGAAGTTGATTTTTGCATTGAGATGTATTACACTGCTTGCAAGTTAGGTCTTTGTGTAGATATAGATACTTACAAGACGCTTATACCTGCGGTTTCAAAGATTGGAAAGATCGATGAAGCGTTTCGGTTGTTGAACAATTGTGTGGAAGATGGGCATAAGCCGTTTCCGAGTTTGTATGCTCCGATTATCAAGGGAATGTGCAGGAATGGGATGTTTGATGATGCGTTTAGCTTTTTCAGTGACATGAAGGTGAAGGCTCATCCGCCGAACAGGCCGGTTTACACAATGCTGATAACAATGTGTGGTCGTGGTGGGAAATTCGTAGATGCAGCTAATTACTTGGTTGAGATGACAGAGATGGGTTTGGTTCCAATATCAAGGTGTTTTGATATGGTGACTGATGGGTTGAAGAATAGCGGAAAGCATGATTTGGCTATGCGAATCGAGCAGCTGGAAGTTCAGCTTAGAGGAGTTTGATAGCGTTAGACTTAGAAACGTTTTTGGGGGTTTCTCCTAAGCTCTGATTCTTAGGAGTTCGGGTTTAGTTATGATAAGCCGATTGTTTCTTTGATATCATCATTATTTAACAGAACACAATGATGTTGTTCACTGATGATTTGATATTAAGGTTCCAATGTGTTTTGTGAGCAAACACCAACAATTCTCTGTAAGCCTATAGAGAGTCAGGAAATAAAACAAGTGCCAACAAACAATCAAAATACACGAAAGCACAAAGTAAATGATGAAACAGACTACTCTGCGATTAAGAAAAGGAATTGGCCTCGGTGAGAACATGAAGCTTCTTTCACAGGCTTTATATGTCAGCGTCAAGGAAGTTTTGAGATAGGGATACCTATGGAGGAAGAAAAGTTACATGCTCAGATTCTATTTTCAAAAGGATTTACAATGGCGATAGATAGAACGAGTCAGTTTACCTTCTCGCCTAGTTTGAAGGGTGGCAGACCCTTGTAAGGGCATGTACCACAGCGGAAGGCATCACCTAGCCCACACTGAAAAAAATTGTTTAATAAAATTATTAGTCTTGTGGAACAAAGTTCCAATCCATAGAGGGGAAGAAATGGAGCAAAGAAGCTTACGCTGCCGCATGCCGATTGTGGATTCTCGATTTGGTCCTCTGTGAGGCCAAGCTTCACAGCTTTCTCCTCCATCTCAGCTCTACCACAGACGCAGTTCTTGCAAGCTTTTTTAGTGGTCTCACAACCGCTTACTGCAAAAAAAGTGTAAGGTATCTTACATACAAGGGATGAATAAGGATAACGAAGGTTATGCGGTTGCCTTTAATTACCAACAGGAAGTTGTGGCTTCTTCAAATCCTCCTCTGTCAAAAGTGAATCTTCATCTATAAGATCCAAGTCATCGTCTAGATTAACCTTCAAGAGAGTTTTTGCAGGCTTTTTGAGAGCAAATGATGAACCAATCTTCCAAGAAGGCTTCTTTGCCTTAATCTGTATTCGACACGTTTCTCTGTTATATGGAAAAACAAAAGCGAAAGCATATATGCAATTTGACAGATAGGTAAAATGGGGATCTTCCATCCTTAATGTTGGCGAAGAATAAGCTTGAACCCAAAAAGCAAGCTTTTATTCTTGGTTCTCGGCAAGAACAAAAGTTTTCTCATACTGAAAGAAAGAGAAGACGTGTAAAAGTGCTCACCCCAAAGGATAAACTGAACATAGACAACTTGATTAATTTCAAATCAAGACATTGTGGCTCCAGAAAACCAGCCAACGTTACTCTCCTTTGCAGGGTCTGCAAGGACGATGACATAACATTAAGAAATGAGAGGCCAGAGAAATTACATGGACTAGGAACACGATACAGACCTGTTGCATTTCTCCAGCTTCACCCTCCAAATTCTTGCACACAAAAATTGTGCCACCAGGCTTCAACATTCTTGAGATTTCACCATATACTTTATCACTGGGAAAATCAGAGGTTCTGGAAATGGCTAAAACAGCGTCCACTGAGGAAGAATCCAGAGGGAACTGATCTGCAAAATGATCAACAAGTCCAACATAATCAGAAGAAGACACGGGAGAAAATCCCAGCATGTTTTCTTGTGTTCTAAGCCGACAAAAGCACTATCTATTGGCCTAAATTGTTCATCTCTCCATATTATAGACACGAATCTTCTCTTGTACGTACATTCCACATCAACCATATTCTAACTGTTGCACCGTGAAGAAGCACTGAAACAACTAATTTAGAGCCTGGGCTAACCAAATAACCAGAAAGTAATGAAGATCAGAGATTTACTTATTGTAGATGCTTGAGTAATAATCAGAGGATCACAACGTTCAATCCCTTCCTTTCCAAGCTCTTTCATTATAGTAAGAACAGAGCTAACAGGCAACATCACTTCATCCGTCACAGCCAAAACAGTAGTTTGCGTCATCACCGAATCCTACAAAAAAAAAAAGAAGTCCAAACATTGGAATCGTCTTTGTTAAGGAAAAGATATAATAAAATTGAAGACTGAATTTCTATAAGAAAATTCAAGAGATCATGTAACTAGAAACAGAGAAGCTAGCATTTTGATTTTATAAATCATAAAATACAGGGTAACATAGATTTAAATATTTTACAGCCCAAACAAAAAATATTCAACCTAAAATTCTTATGACTTTGACACAATTTTATAGAATAAATTACACAATTTTATAGAATAAAATTCTTATGACATGCAAATGAATAGAGAGAAGAGACTAATCAACGATTCGCACAATCCAACAAAAATGAGAAAATCACCGGCATATGATCCATCTACTAATACTCAGTTACAGCTCTCTGTATAGCCTAGAGAAAAATTCAGAGGTTCGAGCACGAAATGCATGCGAGTCGAAAAGATTACATAGAAACAAAAACCAATCTGGAGAACATTAAGAAAGTAAATTGGGGGAAAACGGCAAAACCTAAACTCACCATAGTTGAAATCTCTGTAAAACCTCGGGAGATGCCAAAAAACCCTTAAATCTCTACCTGTAAGATTAGAGAATACGAATTGAAGAAATCAAAATTGATAACCTTCTCTCTCTCTATATTTTTATTTTTTTCGCCGACTCTGGATTTTTCTTGGTTCAGGGTGGTTTGGTCAAACCGGGTTTATTATTTTATGCGACTCGGTCCAAGGAAGTTGAGCCACGTGTTATTTTTTAATCAGACCAATCTCACCTGAAATCTAATATTTTTTGCCAACTCTTCGATTAGTCTATAGCCTGGACCCTGGACCCTGGAATGTCTTCAGAAGAACTTAACACCTATCATTCTCGAGTGTTTGCTATCTCACGAAAATCACGAAAATCATCAACAAACACCTATCGTTTTCAGTTTACATCATCGTTGTAGGCTAATAAGCTTGGAAGTTGGAATCATTGTATGTGTATTAATGCGATTATCTTCAATAGTGACAAAGTAAACTCCATGGATACAAAAACAAAAAGAAACTTTTCCACTCTGGTTCTACACTACACATCACATCACCCAACGGTGCCTTTCTGAGGCAGAGACTCAAAAGCAGACACAGTATTCTCAAACCTAACACGTGGCAGAGGTGCGCCGCTCTGTTTGATGGCGCAGGCCGTTTTGTCTTCGAGAGGACAACGAGCTTTAAGCATAGAGAAGACATGGTTGTTCAGACGACGAGCTTTCTTCATCCCTTCCAACAAACCTTCCCATCCCTTTCTCACATAGATAACAAAAAGACATCCAAAGAGAGTTAGTAAACCCCTAAATGTAAACTATAAAATGGAGAAAAAAGAAGTCTACCTGGAGGTTTTGAGGACTCCTATGAGTATGTGAAGCAGATACAGTTTCAACCTCAGAGACATTCAGTACTTGGTACGAGAAATCAAACAACTCAAAGTGAAGTTGCTGTCCGAGCAAATAAATGATGGTGCAACCACCCCAAGCTATTGAATCACCGAGGACTTCATGTTGAGATGACTGTGGAACTGTTATCTCCTCCAGATAACCCTGAGTTCATTGAACATTTATTATAAGAATTGAGAAGAGAGGAATGTTGTTGCGGTGGTCTTGAGGTTTTGGTTTGCTTACAATTTGAAGACCACCGTAAATACGGTAAAAATCCTTTGAAGTTGTAATGTCGACGAAGCCTGTCTTTGGAGGAGCACTCCATTTACTACAATATTTGTCGAGAGATGCGCTTGTAAATGCAAGTGTGTATTCAAGAACGCTTCCACCGTTCATGTTTGCCTTGTACAAAAGATCTGCACACATAATATAATGCCAAAAAAGATTGTGAAACTTTATCATAAGAAAAGAGTAAACAATGAAACTGATCACTGAACAGCTACAGCTAATTAACCTGCAGCTTCTGCCTGTTTTGACATGGTGTAGAACGCTGCTGGATTAAGGCAACCGGGACTTGACACAACCGCAGAAGTTGCTGATTTTAAGAGATTAACAAGTGGGCTTTCGCCGTCTTGAGCATTAACTATCTGTCCCTCTGCGCCAGGAATTAAACCCAGCCACGAAGCTGTTTGCATGAAACGCTTTGTGTCTACTTCTCTCTATGTAACAACAAAATAAGATAAAACGTTTGTTAGACTAAAACATTAGACTTTTTAGCCTTAAATACTCTACAATCTTTCTAATAGGACTGACCAGTACGATATCCAGCAGTCCCATTGTATATATCACACTTCCAATTTCCTTTATTCCTCGTAACACTTCTGATTTGAGTTCTGCCTTTGTGCCCCAGTTTAATTGTTCTCTAATAAGCTTCATACAACCTATAAATGAAACAATAAAAAGGTATAGATACCATTCCACAAAATCAAAACACAACAGATATACTGAAACTGGAAACGAACCTGTGACACCACCATCAAAAGAAAGCAATCCAATGGACTTGGGCAATGCTTCTTGCAATCCAGAGATCATTGGCTCAAGTGTTGTTATCTGAAAGTTTAAAAACATAAGAACTAAGCTAGCTCCTTGTATAACTAGTACGGAGACAAAATGGGATATTTGGTACAGCAATGTACAATATACCTTATTTGATATATGATCCAGCAAAGCTCTTATAAGCCAAGGCAATGATCTGGAACCAAGAAGTTTAACTATGGAAAATAAATGCGGTATCCCGAAAAATCCACTATGCAATCTTGCAAAACTTTGATGCGCTGCATTTAAGTCCTACAACAGTAAATAAAAAAGCATGGAATCAAAAATAGAAGATGAGACCAATAAAAAACAAAATGCCGGCATTAAGATGAACTGAAGTGTTTAAGTAATCGCATAATTGGACTAAAATATTGTTTCGGATTAAAACTAAAAAAATAGCTTAAGAGATTGCTCCTTACTTGAGTGCCACAGTAGAAACTAGGCTTAGCAGAAGGCACTGATGGTTTCTGAATAGGAGGGACTTTTGATGACCGGACAAATCGCTGTGTGGTATTGCAAAGAATGAAGTTTGGTAGGAAATCACTCTGCATCTCTGACCAAATCTTATAAACAAAAAACAACGATGAAGGTTAAAGAAAAGTGTGAAAATTTAGACGCATAACTTATAACTCCTTCAAGTATTATGTGGCTGACCTGTGTAGCAAGACGACTGGAAAATGAGACGAGAGAAATATTTTCTTGCATTTCATTCAACATGAGGCTGAAAGGGTCTATGGAAAGATCTTGGGAAAGCAATTCATGCGAGTGCTTTAGAATATCTATCAGCTTCTCCAATTCCTGCAATTGAAGAAAATATCCATTTTTGATGTTATAAAAAGTAATAAGTATACACACAGAATCATGATTCAAGAAAATGAATAAGAAACAAAAACTTACCACAACAGCACATAGGTCCTGGGACTCAAAACGGTCAAATAGAAACTCCAGATTCTCTCTAAAGATTTTATTCATCCGTTGAGCGATCAAACTTCTTAAATTAATTGTTCTACCAAGTATCTGCACGTAACAACAAAACGCAATAAGAAGATTTTATAAACATGCCAACCAAAGATTATCAGATTCAATGCTTGAAACATAATCTAATTCTGAATAATGTCATAACAGTGGATCTAAGATTCAAATAATTGTGACTCTCTCTATAACTGTTAGAGCAATACTCTTGTTTACCTTTACTTTTGTCATCTTAAATAACGCAGTAAACCTCACAGGCTGGATGGAGAACTTTTCACCATTGTCCAAGGCAAAGAGAAATGATGGATCAAGAAGCTCACTGTTGAGCTCAACAATTAATGATAAAAGAGTTTAGCTCCTCATTAGTTAACACTTAACAGTGATATCAAAAACCAAGCAATTAGGTACCTTGCTGACCAACTCTTGTAATATGTGAATATAGACTCCGAGAGCCTTGAAACAAATATATCAAAACCATGGTCCACCTACAGAAATAAGTCAGGATGCCAGAGATGAAAGTGTTTTTGTTCAGGGACCATTTTTATTCAAGAAGACCTACAGGTTTATAGCTGTCAAGATCAGTATAAAACTCTAATTACCTCTGCCTCAATTTCATCATATAGAAATCTCTGCCTCAAAACAACCAGAGCTTGTTGAGCTGAGTCATTATAAATGTCAAAAGGCAGCAGGACACTTTCAAGAAGGCCTGAATTCTGGGCTTCAAGAATGTAGTCTATCAGCATCCATGGTAGCGAACATTCAATCGGAAACTGCAATAGAGGACATATAAACATTTGTAAGGAAATGTCAGGGCTAAAGTGAAAACAAAGTGGAAAAATAGTCATAACCTTTTCATATTGCCGCGTACCTGAATAACACGTGAAGACTCCAGGTAAAATTCTCTGAACCACAGGAACCCGAGATCAGTCAATATTCCAATACTTGCTGCAGCCATCATGGATTGAAGTTGAGGAGTCAGCTTACAAAGCTAATGATTTTCAGTGTGGCCCAATAAACTAAGCAAAAAGACATTTGTTACCCGAGTAATCCAATATGTGCAGGAAAAAGCTGAGCTTGTAAAAGAAAGTCTCCAATTGCTTTAAGTCATTAACAGGAATCTCAGAGCCATTATTCCCAAAGAATCCCCCTGGCCTCCTCAAATTTCCACCAGAGACAACCTCATATATCAAAAACTGCAAGCAATGCACCTGAAACAACAAAACAGTAATGTCTCATGTTGAAAAAGGATAAATAAAGACATCTGCTTTGTGCCTCTTTATGAAGGAACTTGCGCCAGTATTCAAAAATCATTTGACCAGTAAAATAATCTTTGTTTTTATGTCGATTATAAACATGGACAAACCTGTGCTGCTGTTGGGGCAACTGGCCTCGGATAAAAGAAGTTCCCTCTGCTTTCATCGCTTCCATGTTGTGAAGATGGCATCTCATGTTCGGGCCTGGTATTTGCCATCCAGTCAGCTGAAAGTGTCCGCATATCAGAAAGAATCCTGAAATGCAATCATACAAGTGACACAGTTACAATATGAAAAGCTTAAACTTAAGGAAATCTGAGTTAAAATAGACAAAAAAAAAGAAAGGAAGCTCATTCACCTCGAGAGGTCTTTCTTCTTTCGGAAGGTCGTACGCAACATTGTGGCTAACGTGTTTTGCACAAAATCTTGAACTTCAGCATGTATCGTCTCCCATAAGGCATCTGCAACTAATGTGTCACAGCGCTGCAGCATCGATCCTACACTCTTTATATAGCCAACAAGTTCTACCAAGGCTTTCCTTTCTTCTGCAGTATAATTGTACCTCACCACCTATAAATGTAACTAATAACTTGTTATCATGAGCGAGAAAACTACATATTTTGAGAAAATTGTCAAAATATTTCACAAGTATTACCTTCTCGTAATCAGAATATGATCCAGAGGCTTCTTGTGTCTCTGTTGCATCCCTACATGGGCGAGAGAATTTCCAAGCACATTGCTCCCAAATGCGTGCAGTCCATCTGCTTAGCAGTTGGAAACCTTCAACAACCATATCATACATGTTTCCTTTGACCTCTCTGCACCATTCAGTATATGCTCCATCATTTGACTTCAACAGCAATAACTGCACGAAAGCAATTGAGAACAATATCCTAGAGGCACAAGATAAGAGCAAGAAAATGAATTCCAGGGAAAGCAATAGTTTGAGCACCTGATTCATAGATGAAGCAAATCGGATTGTGAAATCATCGTGCTCAGCGCGGAGCGCTCCAATGTGATTGACTATCAAATAGTGCCTCTGATATGTTAGATATGTAAAGGCTTGCAGTTTTAAATCATGTGTTCGATTTACAATAGTCCAGATGTAGTTAAATAGGCACGAAACAGTACAATATTAAAGGATATTCTAGTGCTTCACGTGGAGGGAGCTCATGAGGTGCTGGAAGAGTCAGAAGACGAGTCTGTGATGAAAACTTTTGAAAGTATACTGATAGTTCTTTCAAAATTGCAGCGGGAGAAAGATGGAGATCTGGGAATGCAGGAATGACAGGATCATTCTGATAACCGAAAGGCACAGCAAAGATGTAAGATAGAAAGTCGGAGACAAGGCTACCTTACTGGTTGTGAAACTTAAACAGGTATAACATGTAGTTCAATACCTTGAAAATGGTGATCAATCTGTTGAGTTTTACTCTCTTGTATAAAGCTTCGGTATCTTTCTCAGATGGCGTTGCCAAGACAACAAGAACGGGCAAGACCCGAAGAAGAATATACCGCTCAGGGAAAAGGAGTGCAAAATCCAATTCCAGAGACTCAACGATGAAGACAATGAGTACTTGGAGAATGTCTTCCACACTAAATTAACTTTAAAGAATACAGAAGGTTGAAATATAGTAAAACTGTGCATTGTAGGGAATATATGCTGAGGACTATAGTGATAAACATCTAGATGAAAGGATACTTATTCACACGAAACATTTCAACATGCAAGTTGAGTAAAATAGCCCATCTTGTGCTCAGGAAAATCTGCAGGCACAATAATTTCTTTTCATTAACGGAAATTCTCAGGTAAGGCATTAAGAAATGATTAACAACCCATGCAAACACCTGTAAATCATCTAATTCTTCTCTCATTGTATCCGTGTCTTGCCATTGGGCACTGACTTGAGTGAATGTTCTGAAAAGAGTGAAACTATATTAAGAAATGAAAATAACAGAAAATCCCCTAAGAAACTACTTCAAAACTTAAAGGAAGTGTTAATAGCCGAAAGAACCAATAGATTTACCTACATCCAAATGTCCTATCTACAGAGAGGATGTAATAAAACAAGATAGAAATGTATATTCTTTTACCTTTTATACCAAGAGAAATCATTAGGAATGCTTGCTTTAGCATTCTTAAGATGATCAAGCTGAACCAAGACATCAAGCAACTTTAGCATTGACCTATATCAAGTAAAAAAATAAATAATATAATACACACAAGGAGTGGTTAAATGTGCAAAAGTATATTTAAAACTTAAAAGAAAGATTCTCACCAGAGATGCGTAACTGTAGGACCATTGATCCGCCGTTCAGGTCTGGAAAATCGCTGCATATCAGCAGCTAACTGCACAGACATATAACTGCAAATTATTTCTGATACAGAAATTTAAATACAAAGGGTGGGAAGAGGAAGGAAATACACCGCACTTTAGCTGAAGCTGACGTTTGCCATCTCTGGATTTCGCGCAAACGACTCATTTCTAGGTCCAAAACTTGATATGTTTCAAGATACAAATCTGCTTGACTATGCTTCATAGATTCAGGAAGCTGCGCATATATCATGAAGAAACAATATGTATTATGGAAGAGATAGATACCAGAACACTCAACAGCACATAATAATACCATATCAAATCCTACTTCAGTAATTGCTACCACCACCATTATTTATACAAATAAATGTGCATGCTTGCTTTTCTCAAATCGTTCAAAAATAATTCTAATAACTTACACATAGCATAATCATAAAGTTAGTTTCGGTCAAATAAAAATTCTAAAAGTAGATAAACAATGGGAACTAGTAATTGATTTCCAAGCTGAACCAAAGATAGACCTGAGGCAGTGCTTTGACACAACTTCTATACGTGTATAGAATTGACGCCATCTCTTTTCCTTCTTGTATAAGCGTATTCTGCATAAAATTAGTCAAAAACCAATCATGAAATATCTAGATGTTCTGCATACGAACTTACAAAAAAACAGTACAAGAAAACAGGAACATATAACTATCAAATTTTAATGTAAACAGGCTTCGCAGAATGAAGCAAAAGAAGAAAAGACATATACCAACTGGTTAAGAGCTTTTGTGTCTTCTGATAGAGACAACCGATACGCAGCAACATCACTATACTCTGCATAAGAAAAATAAAACACCTCCCTTAAATCAGTTTTCTTGTAAGCTAAAAGAAAGAAAAACAGAAGTGAAGAAACAAACCAATGGGACTATCAGTTGCTGCTCTTTCAGCTGAAACCATAACAGCCGGTCCTTGGACTTCTGGTTGCTCATCCTGTCAAGTCCCCAACAAATTACAAAATCAGTCCAGAAAATTTAATAAAATGACTCCAAATTTTCAAGAAGATACTTAAAACCTCAGCATTTTATTAAAACCTCTTTTACTGCTAATTATAAGCAGAAGTTATTGAAGATCCACCAGTAAACAGGCGATTAAGGAAAAAAAAGTTGCACGGAAAGATTTTCTCAAGAAAGGGAAAATGAAGAACAACTGCTTTCTAGTCAAATTTCTGAAATTGAGCTCCAGAAAGAGCAATATAGTCAAAGATCGCAAAAAAAAA
>OVAO01001815.1:0-14124 GCA_900406285.1 Biscutella auriculata
ATATCGACTTTAGGTTGTAGAATATGTATTTATAAATTAAGATCCGTGTATCACACGAGTTCTCTCCTAGTTATGTATAGTGGGACAGAGAGAATAGTATAAACGATAATATTTTATAAATTACAAAAAGAATTCAGAGCAAACTTATTAAACTAAAAGAAAAAAAAGAAATTTAAATTAGAGAACAAATGTTAGTTATTAATTATAAGAAAATCTGTTCATCCCTTTCTTTCGTTTTGGTTCATAAGATATTTCCAACAAAAAGGTTATCACTTGTAGTCTTATACGTTTTACATAGTAACATCAGACAGAGAACTTGACACCTTCATCATCTGCTGATGTTCCCTTGAACAATGCAAGTTTACCCTTGTTCTCTAGCAACTTCAAGGCCCTCATTAATATTGTTCTATCAATCCCTTCAAGTTCTGAAACATCAAAGAGATCAGAAGATTCCACATTGTGTAAACAAAAAGCAGAGTTTGAAAGTATTTCTACCTGTTCCATGTGATTCTGTCCCTGAACGTATTTCTTCAACAGTCATAACACTGTCCTCTAATCCATTATCTCTCACCTGATAGATAGAAATATACAATAACATGNCAATACATGACATCGATTACAGCATGCAGAATAACAAAAACAGATTCCTATTAAGTTTCTTTGGGTAAGAAGTCATATGTGACTCACAAACTGAAGAATAATGTCTGCCCAATCTTGAATCCGGNTAATAACATGACATCGATTACAGCATGCAGAAAAACAAAAACAGATTCCTATTAAGTTTCTTTGATCAAGAAGTCATATGTGACTCACAAACTGAAGAATAATGTCTGCCCAATCTTGAATCCGGTGCCACAGAATCAGACATTTCCTATGTCCTTTATCTAACCACTCCGCACGACCTATCAGTAGGTTAAGAATGAATCACTGTCTAACACTCGAACAGAGCCTTATTCTATCACCAGAACAAGATTTCACAGAACCAGCAAAAAAAATGTAGCCGTTTGAATGTCTCGGAATCTAACCTTCTCCAACAATGGCTGATAGGAATGTTTCCCTTGCTTCATGGCTTAGAGATCCTACAAACCAAATAAGACTAATGTTTGTGAAAACATAGAACAAGAAAATGAACACCTAACCCAACGTAATGAGGGGATCATACTATCAATTGCAGAGTTTGAGAAGATAGGGAAATCTTCTTCAACGCCAATCAAGAAAATCTTTTGAGTTTTGCAGTAATCCAAAATTAGCTCTTTCCAAAGCTGTATTTGCTTCTCACGAGTGTCCCTCACAGGCTGCAAACTGAAAATAGAAACAAATTTTTCTTTAATTTATAATCTTCAAATCATAAACAGGGAGAAAGAGAAATTTGGGGGAGAGATTGATACGTGAAGTATGGAGGATAACTGAAGAATTGAGGAAGCTTGAAATCAGCCGATTTCTGCATCCTCGGCCCTCAATTCTATTCACAAATCAGTAAACATCGAATCATCAAAACCCCAACACTACAGATCTAAAACCCAGAAAAAACCATCAAAATCTATTGAATTTTATCACAATTACATTTTTTTTTTTTTTGTAGAAGAAATCAGATCAATAAGACATTTGCCCTAAATCTAATCCCCAGAAGACAAAAACAATAAGAGAGAGAGAGCTTACGACGCAGACAGATTGCNTTGTAGAAGAAATCAGATCAATAAGACATATGCCCTAAATCTAATCCCCAGAAGACAAAAACAATAAGAGAGAGAGAGCTTACGACGCAGACAGATTGCAAATGAGCTCGTTGATCTGTTTCAAAATCACTAAAGTCTCAGATTCGGAAAGGAAAACGATGACCGATTATTTGGTGTCAATATGTTTTGACTATTCTACCTTAAGACTTGAGGCTTTTAAAAAGTTGGACAATTTGGATTCGCACTAATTGAGATTTCAACATATTTCAAAGGAAAAGATAAATATGAAAGAAAAACCCAGCTTAGATTCATGTGTTGTTTGCTAAGAACAAAGTTTTAAGGTTAACTGAAACTCTTGAAACTGAAAAAACGAATAGCTTCAACAAGAGGTTTAAGCTGCAACAAGATCAGGTGTCTCAGCTTCAACAGATAACAATGTAGTGTGAACCTTATCAACCCAACTGTCTAGCTGATCCCTCAATGACTTGACCTGTGGAATCCCAAGCACCCTCGGTTGCGCCCATGAGACATGTACTGTTCCATCCACCTGGTTTATGATTCCCTCTATCAAGTCCACCTGCATCATCAACCAATGAAGAATCACCATACTATTTTCACAGCAACAAAATCTTCCAGAAGAATCTTGTGTCTTGTCAATCTTCTTTTAGATTTCTTGTACTGTTAGAATGGGATTAAGAGAGAAGAGAAAGCTACTCACTGATAAGCTCTTCATGAGAAGGTGCTCCACATCTTCGATTGAAAGTTTAGTACGCTCGGCAATCACACCCAAAGGTATGGTCCTATCTTCAGCAGGTCGGCTGTGACAGATGGTTATAAACAGTTAAGCACTCGTAAATTTTTGTTCATCTGTATATGCGTGTAAGATGTTGCTTAGAGAGATAGATAAATACCTGAAAATGATCTCAATAAGGCAGAGAATGTTGATTTTCTCTAATAGTTTCTTCTCATTCTCAACCAGAGCTGGTTGAGCGCTCAAGGATGCATTGTGCACACGGCAGAGTTCTTGATACTGAACTAAATCACCGTGGTTGAATGCCTGTAGAATGTGGTAAAGCCATTCCACGTTTGTTCCAACCAGACTCTTCAACTGCCATAACAGAAATAAAACATGTCAGTGTACTTCTTCTAACTGTAGTGTTCAGTGAACAAAGTTGTAGTACACTAATATGGAGGATCAAGGAAAACTTACAATTGGATGAGCTAAAAGTTCCCCAAAGTTATAAATATTATCCCCGAGTAGAGCTGAAAGCGACAAATCAAAAGCCAAGTCCTGGAAGGAGACAATAGTATACGATATTAGCACTTTGACTGGTGAAAACAGAACAAGTTCCAGAACTAAAGCATTTTTCTGAACTTGGTAACGGAAAGACAAGTTACATGAAAGTATGAAACACTAATATAGGATTTTAGAATAGTTTAGGAGTGTGTACCAGCTTAAATGATTCCGAGAGTGACTCCACAGACGTATAAGCAAGGTAAAGAAGAGCATTCTTATAAAACTCGGAAAATTCTTGACGGAATTTATGGTACTGAGAAGAAACCCAAAAGAAGTTGGCGTAGACTGATGGATCAATGTCAGTCATACTATCAAGAGAGCTTTTCCCATTATCCAATATGTTCTTGCACTCTTTCTGGTCACCTTGTTCAAGCTTGAACAAAGCTATTTGTGTTTCTATATAGCTAATTGGCTCATTTATCCGTGACTCTTTAGTAGCTTTAAGCTTTTCAATCACTGCTTCAAGATAACTAACCGCAGCTTCTTTCTCAGGGTACTGTCGGGAGACGAGAACAGCAAAATGCGCAAGCTTCAGAAGATTGATCTTTGTCTCAAAGTCAGTTATGAAGTTATAGTAAAGCTGTATTAAAGCATCTCCAGCCTGAAATGATTGGGAAACAGGTTTTAAAAAAAGTCCATAAACCCTAACCAAATCATGGGTGGTAGAGACAACCTAAGAGCCAGACCCGAACATAGCAATACAACATTCCCTTAACACTTAAGGCGGTTTTAACACTTAAATATACAAGCTTTGGTTACAGAAGTGCGATAATAAACCAATACAAAGGTATTCGGTGAGTCTGGAAAAAACCCAACTCATTAAATCAAGAGTCCGAACGAATCCTTTAGATAATTTCTAATTTCTAAAAAAAAATCTTATAAAAAATTGCTTTATGAACCCAAGTATAACATGACGACTCCTATCGACTTTCTAGAGGCCTATGAACCTAAATTATCCAGAACAACTATCTAAGGATAAAATTTCAAATAGATTATGGAAAAAAAAATGACCTGAAAGACAGAGAGAGCGATGAATTGCTCGAGCTTAACGGTGAGCTGGTGCCAGAGCTTCTTCTGGTACAGATCTGCGAGCGAATTATACCACTCGCCAAGCTCGGGATGCGCATTTCTCTGCGATTCAAGGTACTGTAGAGCAGCCATGGCAGATTTTCCTTCTCGAAAAAAAAGAAAACAGAAGAGTAAGCTTCGATCTTGTATCGGTCTGGGAGTTCAAAAAAATTCCGGAAAACCTCTGTCATTTTGTAAACTATTTTTCTTGTGCTCAAAGACAAGTATCGGCGGATAGTTGCAAAACCAAAGATTAAAACGCCCTTCATGTAAATAAAGGATACTAATTTAATTTACAATTTAGGGCTCAAAATTCTTTTTATTTTTTTTATTTTTTTTTTGTCAACATTCTAGTTAAGTCTCCACTAGTCCTGGGATTTCGGATATTGGATCGGATACGGTTCGGATATTTCAGATTTCGGATTTTTCGGACATGAGATTTAAGATTCGTATGCGATCCGAACAAATATCGGTTCGGNTATTTTTTTTTTGTCAACATTCTAGTTAAGTCTCCACTAGTCCTGGGATTTCGGATATTGGATCGGATACGGTTCGGATATTTCAGATTTTGGATTTTTCGGACATGAGATTTAAGATTCGTATGCGATCCGAACAAATATCGGTTCGGTTTCGATTCGGATCTCGTCAGTTCGGATCGGATATCGGATATTGTCGTGTGATCCGAAAAATATCCGAAAAATTCGGATCAGATACGGATCGGATATCCGATCCAAATTGAATAAAAATAACGGAAATCCAAAAAAAAACCCAAAAAATCCGAAAAAATCCGAAAAAACCAGAAACAAATCCGAAAAAAAATCTGAAAAAAATCCGAAAAAATCCAAAAAATCTGAAAAAAATCCAAAAAAATCCGAAAAAATCCAAAATTTTGGGTTATGCAAAATCCGATATCCGAAATATCCGAAATCCGAAATATCCGAACCGAAAAATCTGAAAAATTCGAAAATCTGAAAAAAATCCAAAAAATTTCGGATATCCGTGGATATTCGGATATTATCCGATCCGATCCGATATCTATGGATATCAAATTCCATATCCGAACGGATATTTGCTCATATCTAAATCCGATCTGAATCCGAATTTTCGGATCGAATCTGGTTCGGATCTTTCGGGTCGGATAATTATCCCAGGCCTAGTCTCCACCAAACAAATGTCAAGAAAAATATGTAGCAATTCCGAAATTTTTTGAATATTTTTATTTACTAATATATTCATAAATTTGTATTAATATTTGTCAAAAATTATTATATATAGATTTATTTTATTTTATTTTTTAAATATATACAATTCATAAAATAAAAAGTAGGTATTGTATCAGACAAAAAAACTAATTTTTTTAGAAAAAGAATGAAAATATTATAAATTTCTTTTTTACAATGATTATTTTTGTGTTTATTATTTATTTAACTAATTTCCTTTTAATTATATTATCATAGATAGTGCATCATAAAAATGGTATACTATTTTTCTTTTAAAATATTATATTCATAAAAAACTAATATATATTTTATATATGTACATGATTGCATATATTTAAATATATATATATATGTTTTTAGTCGATATTTAGTTTTTCAAAAGTATTATTTATAAATATTTTCTTATGAATATTATAACTTTATTAATAATTTATTCTGAGAATACTCTAATTTTATAATTTTTTTTTGAAGTTCAACTCCTTTATTAGATATTAGATATGAATATACCCACTTCCCTTTTTTACACACACATAGAAAATATATTTAAACCTATGATGTTGGCTGGAGTCGAGCTGCTGACCTCCCGATCTAAGAGTGTCCAACACGCAAACACAGATCAAATGTGCTAATGGTGTCCAACATTCTAATTTTATAAGTAAAACCAAACAATAAATTATTGTGGATCAAAATAATATTTTGCTTATATCTAACTCTAGTTACAACCGTTCAAAACTGTTTTGTTCATCATAATTTTAGAGAGAGTGTCGAGCGCGTTTAACACAATTAGTGATGATTGTTGTCTTTGTTTGATGTCTTTTGCAAGTTCGACATTTCTCACAAGTTCGACTTACACTCTGCTCTAGTGTGGTTAAAAATCAGTGGAATTGGCTTATGCTAAACAAAGTTCCAGAAAGAGGAAAAGAGCATGAAAGTTTAAAATTCCACAACGACCAATCTTTCTTGAATAAATTTTTTTTCTCATCAAAAATGGACAAACGATAAATAACTGCTACTTTTTAATGTTTAATAGTTGTAGTTTCACTGTCATGTCATGTATATGTCTGATCCTGAATTTAAATCGGCTAAATTGGAGTTTGCAACCCTATTTTTTAAGTAAATATTCGGCTCTTGTAGAAATGTATCATAATCTATCAACTTAATTGTGACCTCTTTCAATACATTGACACATTTTTTTTGGCCAAACGATTCGTTTTTATATCAAGTTCAAAGGTGTTGGGGGCCACAAAGGGGACCCACTTCCCTCTTACATTGTATAGGTATTTAAATTTATTTTAACCTATGCAGCTGGCTGTAATTGAATTGGTGAAACAGCTTCTCTCCACCCCTGAAGACGAAGTCGAACCCCGATAATTTGAAGTACGACTTAAACGACTTAANTAACTACCAGACTAAATGACCTCGATCATTGACACAAATTAAAAACTGCCATTTTGCGGTCATAAAAAATGTTTTTTATTTTTATATTTTAGTGAGTCGGCTCTTATCTTTACTGGGCTTGTGGCCCTTACATCTTCCGGCCCGACCCTGGTCGTGTAATAGTCAAACGATTTCTTGCTTTTCATATTTGGGCCAAAAATAATAACAATCTAAGACTCTGAAGTCTGAATCGATGATCTAATGTATCGGAGTTTGATGTTCGAATCTTCTCATTGAGTCAGTGTACGAGTTCTGTCTGAATGAACTTATTTGCCCACACAAATCGAGGACAATTATTTTTAAAAATATAAAAAAATCTAATGTTTTAATTTTTTTTTTTTTGAATAGTATGCAAGAAGATCACGTGACAGTCCTAATAAGAAATAGCATTAACGAAAAAAAAAAAAAAAAGACTAAAAAAGTCTCCACCATTCACAGTTCACACTCTCTTCACCATTTGGCCATTTTTGGATCTGTTTCCTCTTTTTTTACCTTCTCCGATGGTATCGCCGGCGAAATGTGAGTCCGAAGAGCCCACAGCTCAATTGAATCTGCATTCTTCTTCTAGATCAGACACCGAATGCCTCTCTCTTGTCCTTTTGTTACCCAAATCCACCGGTTCCGAAGATCCGGAAGAAGCTGCTCAGTTGTCTAGTAGAGAAGCTACGAATTTATCCAACGGAGAGATGGTTAGGAGGAGATCCACAAGGCTCAGTTGTAATTCGCCTAACGAGATCGGAGGAGAAGGTATACTTCCACAGAGGAAGTCTTCCCGTGGTAAGCCGCAGCAGCTGATGCTGACGAACGGTTCTCAGCTTCGGAGGTCGCCGAGATCCACGCCGGTTGATGGAAAAATCGGCAATGTATACTCGGTTCCAGTGCCCGGAAAGTTTGGGTCGAGGAAGAGAAAGACTAGTAGTGCTCTCATTGAGGTCAGTCGCCAATTTTTGTTCTTTTCATTAAAAATATAATGCAGCTCCCTTAGAGACTAGGTCGTAAAATCTTCTTTTTCACTTCATTGAACAATGTGGTTATTTTATCCTTTTGATTGATAATATGAAAGAATATCTGGATTGACTTTTTTTTGTTTTTCTTTTAATTAATTTTCTGGGTTTTGCTGGATTGACGCAGAAGGAAGGCTTAGAATCTCAAGGAATGACATTCAAGTAAGTAAAAGTTTCAGACTTTCGAGCTTTCCTTCAAAATTCAGATTTGATGACTAAAATTCTCATGTATTCGGGTATCTTCAGATAAACATCATAAGTGTTAAATTGACTTTTCTTTGGGAATTGTTTGTGCTATTCTGTTATTCATCAATCATCCTTCATCTAGACAGTTTAGTTCCCAGGTTTTATTTTCTGTGAAATTGACGCAGAGACATAGCTGCAATTGCCAAGAGCCTGGAGGTAGAAATAATGTCCGAGTGCCAAGAGATAAACAACGATGCTATGCAAGTTCCAGCCAAGAGGAAAGTTGACAATGATACATTATCTTTAAGCATCAATCAGTCTATCCAGAGTCTCGTAAGCAATAAACCAGTGAGGAGAACCCCAAGATTCATGAAGGGAACAGAGAATGAGGAAGAAGTAAATCTAGACAAGTCTAAAGAAAAAGGGAAGTCTCTGGCATCAGGGAACCCATTCAGAACATCTCCAATGCTATCTGGGATTGTTGAAAATGGCCAAACAGAAACTTCAAACATAATAAAAGATTGTGGTCCGGTAGTATGTGGTGCAAAACAGGTGAGAGAAGCTGAGAAGCTGGCGCAAAGTGTAAATGGTTATAGGACCAAGACGTTAGGAAAACCTGACCGAAATGCGGCTGATATTCACACTATCTCTGTGGAAATTAGCCAAAATGGTATGAGTAATGAGTTAACAATGACAACCGCTATAGTGGAACATGAGTTAATGGAGTCTTCACCTCAGGTTAAAGCTAGTGATTGCAGTGATATTGATAAGGGAATAACCGTGGAGATCCATGCAAATTCTAGTGTGATATATAAATCTGACAGCAATGAACTGCCGGCCAAGAAGATAAAAAGTTCGTTGTATACAGAAATTTCAGATGAAAAATGTTTGGAACAAGCTGCAAGTGGATATACCCTCTCCTCAGTGGAAAATGTGAAACTCACATCACTGGATCTGAACAGTCCAACTAAATCAACCAATGGAAAGGGTGAGCGGGTGACCCGGACTAGGACTACTGTCCATGAGCAGGACAAATGTAGTGTCTGTTTTTTCATTGGAGAGCCAATTTCTTGTGAAGAGGCTCAACAACGATGGCGCTGGAGATATGATCTCAAGGTACTTGGTTAATTGCTTTGCAATTGACTACTTAAGGTTTAATCGTTTCAAGTTACAAAGTTTATTTGAATCATAGAGAATGCCTAGCGTAATGGCTTTATGTGATAAATATGTGTGTTTGTCAGTCCCATTACATAGTATATGTATGTAAATCCAACAGGTAATGACCACATTTCTCTTATCAGCTTCATTTCTGATTATGAACTTCATTTATTTTCAGGAACGTAAATATAAGAGTAGAGGCCAACAGTCAGAGTAAGTCCTATTTGTTTCCTCAATTCAGTGTTTTTCTACAATACTTTTTACTTTATATTTTGTTTGTTCTACTATACATTCATTATCATGAGATATTCTTTTGAAGAGATGATGAAGACAAGATTGTTGCAAATGTGGAATGCCATTATTCTCAAGCAAAAATCGAAGGGCACACCTTTAGCCTTGGAGACTTTGCCTACATAAAGGTAAAACGTACTTATCACCAATATGGTATTCTTTACTTCAGTCTCCTTGAGCTGCGTTTCACTTTTTCATTCAAAGCCTTGGATTTTCTTGAATGTTTTGCCTTTGTGAACAGAAGATAAATAGCTATTCAAATTCCAAAATGGTACCTGAATCATTACAACGACTTTACAGGGTGAAGAAAAAGAGAATCATGTTGGCAAGATAGTAGAGTTTTTTAAAACAACCGATGGAGAAAGCTATTTCCGAGTTCAGTGGTTTTACAGAGCAACTGATACAGTGTGTATACAAGTTCTTCTATCTTTGCTTGTTTAAGTCTTTGAGCTGCCACAACTAGTTACTCATTTTTACAATGTTTGTAGGTAATGAAACAGGAGGCTACTCATCATGAAAAAAGGCGTCTCTTTTATTCTACTGTAATGAATGACAACCCAATAGATTGTCTTGTTTCTAAAGTTACTGTTTTACAAGTATCACCTAAGGTATGCTGAGTCAAGATCTTCCTCTCTTTCTTTTTTGCATTTNCTTCCTATATTTTTTACGGATCTGGTCAATTTGTTACAATCTGCATTTTTTTTTGGCGACTGTGCAGGCAGGACAAAAGCCAAATTCTATAAAATCTGACTACTATTTTGATATGGAGTATTGCGTGGAGTATACAACATTTAAAACCCGTAAGTGCTCATGCTGGCTAAGTTATGACATATCTCTTTCTAAGATCCTAGGTATAGAGCTTGAGCATTCCTATTTCTTCTTTCTGGCTCAGTTAAATCTACTGAAGACAAGCTTGAGTGTTGTGGCGATATGGTTCCTACGGAATCAACTGAATCTGTGTTAGAAAATAAAATATTTTGCGGAGAGCTTCCAGTGCTTGATCTTTATAGTGGTTGTGGTGGAATGTCGACTGGGTTGAGTCTTGGAGCCAAGATTCCTGGTGTTGATGTCGTGACGGTACTTGCTTTAAGTAATTAATCTTCATCTCTTCAATATAGGATAGACAGCTCTTTGTGCACTCAGTTTCATTTAATGTCTGAATTCTATTTTCTTCGTTTTCAGAAATGGGCTGTCGACCAAAATATGGCAGCCTGTAAGAGCTTGAAACTTAACCATCCACAGACACAGGTCGAATATCTTTTGTGCCAATTGCTAGATCATTTTTTTGTGTGTAAAATAATGCCAAATCTAGTGATGCTGTCTTTGTTTGCAGGTTAGGAATGATGCTGCTGGAGACTTCCTCCTACTTTTGAAAGAGTGGGATAAATTATGCAAACGCTATGTGTTCAATAATGATCAGAGAGCTGATAAATTAAGCTGCAAAAATTCAACTCGAGAAACCAATGCAAGTAGCTCTTATAGTGGTGATGATTCAGAATCTGAGGAGTTCGAAGTTGAAAAAGTGGTTGATATATGTTATGGTGACCCTGACAAGACAGGAGAAAATGGCCTGAAGTTTAAGGTATGGCAGGAGGCTCTATGTTGCAATTATGTTGTTGATCAAACCTTACTTCTTAGGGTTTCACCTTTTAGAACTTCATTCAGCATTTCTTTGCTAGCTTATGGTGTTTTAGTTTGGTGAAGACGAACTTTGCTCATGGCTATTTCAATAGGTGCGCTGGAAAGGATACAACAGCAATGAAGATACTTGGGAGCCAGCAGAGGAATTGGGGTATATGCTTAAAAATATTTTTGAAAAGCCATATGTTGTTATCTGGGTCTAATCAATGTTGTTTGAGATTTTAGGAATTGTCAAGATGCCATTCGGGAGTTTGTAACTAGTGGATTCAAGTCCAAGATCTTGCCACTTCCTGTAAGATTCCATTTTTTTCTTCTGAATTGAATGGTTGATCTTTGAGAGGTGTACGATTGTACCATCAACATCTGGAATCCAGAAATCATGTAACTGATTGTAACCAGGGTGGTGTTGGTGTGATATGTGGGGGACCTCCATGCCAAGGAATTAGTGGCTATAACCGTTACAGGAATGTTAATTCTCCTTTGAACGATGAAAGGAATCAGCAAATTATTGTTTTCATGGACATAGTGGAGTATCTGAAACCTGCATTCGTGTTGATGGAAAATGTTGTTGATATTCTACGTTTGGACAAAGGTTCTCTTGGGAGATACGCTTTGAGTCGTCTTGTAAACATGAGATATCAAGCAAGACTAGGTATCATGACAGCTGGTTGCTATGGTCTTTCCCAGTTTCGTTCCCGAGTTTTCATGTGGGGAGCTAATCCAGACAAGGTGTGTTTATAGGCCTATTAACTTCCTCGAGCTTACTGTTTCATGCTTAAATTCTTTGGTCTTTTATTTCAGAACCTACCTCCATTTCCCCTTCCAACCCATGATGTTATTGTCAGATACGGGTATCCACTTGAGTTCGAGGTAATAAAATTGTAAATTGCTGATTACTTCATAGTTTATACTCCCAACTTAACTCAGCTTGGCTTTCATGTTTTTAGCGGAATGTAGTTGCTTATGAAGAAGGCCAACCCAGAAAACTTGAAAAAGCTCTTGTTCTAAAAGATGCAATTTCTGATCTTCCCCATGTAAAGTTTCATATCCACTAGATGCATCGGCAGTTTAGGGTTAAATCTATATATTTGTAATTTCGTTTCATTTAACAACTCTAGGTGACAAACGATGAAGATCGAGTAACAATGCCTTATGAAAGTCTCCCAGATACGGATTTCCAAAGATACATTAGATCAACCAAACACGGTAAGTTTGACCATCTTGATTTCTCTAGTCACACTCTTTCACAACATCTAGGGAAACATAGTTACAAGAGATGACCACATACTTGCTTATTCATACTCACGCGTTAAAGTTTCGCTTCGTCAGATATGACGGGCTCTGCAGTTGATAACTGTACAAAAGGGATGATGCTGCTACATGATCACAGGCCGTTCCATATGTTTGAAGATGATTATACTCGAGTTTGCCAAATCCCAAAGAGGAAGGTACTCGTTTCTTTCTACTAATAAACAAGTTCCAACCCTCTAGCATAATGATTCTCATGTCGACAAGGGGAGTTTGCAGGGAGCTAACTTCAGGGATCTTCCGGGATTAATTGTCAGAAACGACAATACAGTCATCCGTGATCCATCAATGAAACCGGTTATGCTGCCATCAGGAAGGTTTTTGGTAAAGACTCTTCTTTTATGAAGTAAATCATAGTTAAAGAGTACATGAGTGATCGATGAAACTACACAATATTAGTCTTGAGAAATTGAAATAGCTTACTTGTGGCTCTATTTAGGTACCAGAATACGTCTTTACTTTTCAACAAGGGAAGTCTAAAAGGTATTCTCTTTGACCTCCTCCACCTGAAACTGTTTCTTGAACCTTTCCATGTTGTTTTTAAGTCTCTCTGGATTTCNTTGACCTCCTCCACCTGAAACTGTTTCTTGAACCTTTCCATGTTGTTTTTAAGTCTCTGGATTTTGAAATTCGCAGACCATTTGCTCGTCTTTGGTGGGATGAAACAGTTCCAACCATTTTAACAGTCCCGACTTGCCACAGTCAGGTCTTCCTTAAAGCCATTCATCTGCAAGCTTCACATGACCGATCTTTTGTATTTAAGAGTTCTTTTATATACAGGCGTTCTTGCATCCGGAGCAAGATCGAGTCCTAACCATAAGAGAATGCGCTCGGCTTCAAGGTTTCCCTGATTACTTTCAGTTCTGTGGAACCGTTAAAGAAAGGTACTTACTTTGTCTTGTTCTGAACAAAAACCTAAAACCAGAGACAATAGCTTCCTACTAGTAAGCAAATCTCACTCACTACTTTTCAATTTCTACAGGTATTGTCAGATTGGAAATGCAGTGGCAGTATCGGTTTCTCGAGCGTTGGGTTATTCTCTTGGTCTGGCTTGTCGAGGTCTAGCTGGCGACGAGCATCTGATAAAACTACCCCAGAACTTTTCTCATTCAAGTTACCTTCAACTCCAAGAAACTACCATTCCTCATTAGTTCAGTGTACTAACTGTTGTTGTACCTTTGTATTTTTTCAACCAATATTTCTCTTGAAATTTACCTATTGTTGTGGTTTATGAATTATGACTGATTTTGAAAGGAAATATGAACAGAACCAAATTTAATTTTAGTCACGGAGGTGTTAGTTCCAAGAGATTTTGCCACATACTGTAAACTTGAAAGCTTAATCTTGCCAACAAACAAGCTCGCGCCTTTATGCATAAAAACAGTTCTTTTCTGGGAGGCGCAATAAACTGATACAGTTTCTTGATGTAGAAAATTAACCGATCCTTTATTCAATCAAACATAAAGCATGTTCATGAAATAAGCTTCATCTTCTCTATTGCTTAAGCTCAATAAGCTTCAACAATGGAGGTTTGTTACAGAAACAGAACTGAAAGAGCTAAAGAGAAAACCACTTCTATTTTTTGCATAAGACTCAAATGAGCTTAGACTGCTCTATTAAACTGCAACTNTAACTGCAACTCAACGAACTCTTTCGCATACTGCCACGTCATATCCTCTATTATTTCCCGTATCATAAACCCACAAACCAAAACCCTAAAATGCTTTCACTAGCGATTCCATCATCAAGAAACCCCTACTCCTGAAATTTCTCTGATCGTATTTCGTGAAATTTTCTTGTCCCGTTTTGTCTCGGGTTTTAGGGGTTTAGCCCTTGTC
>OVAO01001816.1:0-14120 GCA_900406285.1 Biscutella auriculata
CAACAAGTATTTCTCACTTGAATTTGATAAAGAGTAGAATCTGGAAGATCAAAACTATTCCAAAAATAAAGATGTTTTTTTGGAGGGCACTCTCAGGAGCCTTGGCAGTGTCAGATAGATTAAGATCTCGTTCAATCCCAGCAGATCCTTGTTGCCAACTTTGTGGCTTCTCAACAGAAACTATAAGCCATGTTCTTTTTAACTGTCCTTTAGCCAGACAGATGTTGGCTTTAGCGCATATTCCATCTCCCTCATCAGGTTACACTGAAAATACAGGTCTCAACTTCCTACATCTTCTAAATTTGATTGAAGGAAATCAACTCACATCTCAGATTTCTCAATCAATTCCTTGGGTTATTTGGACCATCTGGAAAAACCGCAATGCAATGCTATACCGAAATACAAGAGATGATCTTTTGGTGTTAGTAAATAGAGCTTTATCAGATTCGATGGATTGGATGACTGTGCAACAGAGTTCTTGCATATCAACGTCTACAATCCCGTTATCTTCCAACTTCAATCTCTCTGAGGTTTGGACAAAACCAGTTCGAGGTATGTTTAAGTGTAATATTAGCACTTGTTGGACTAATTCAAAATCACCTGCTGGTCTTGCTTGGATGATTAGAGATCATACTGGATCAGTTAACTTTCATGCAAGAGATTTTATCCTTCCTCTCAAAAACAGAGTTGAGATAGAGTTATTTGGAATTGGAATTGCATTGCAGAGTCTCAAGGACCTACATTTTACAAGAGTAATCCTGGAATCAAACTGCAAGGAATCAATATTGGCTATTCTTAATCCAAAAGATTGGCCAATTTTCAGGAACTGTTTGTATAAGATAAACTTAATATCTTCATATTTTGATCAACTCACTTTTCTGTCTATACACAGAAAAGCAAATATTCCAGTTCGACGTTTAGCTTCGAGTGCTACAAAAAACAGAAGTCTAAGACCATACCTCTCTAGAGGTGGACCTTCTTGGTTGTTTAATCTTCTTCGATCTGATCAGATGTAAGAAGATCTCTCAACATTTTTTGGTTCGAACTTTTCTCTCTTTAAAACCTCTTTTGTTGTAAAGATAAAGACACAGCACAGCTTTTGTATTTACTCCTTTCAATATATATACATACTTGACAAAAAAAAAAGTAAAAACAAAAAAACAAAAAAGAAGTGGGGGCTCGCATGTCAGCTTCATGGGATTCGATCGGACGGCTATAAAAAGGATTCTTTGAGTGTGTACGTGGGTCCCACGTGGACAAGGGAAGACTCGTGCCCACGTCCTTTGGTCCATATATACAAATCGGATTAATGCTCAACATTTGGGTATTTGATCAGGTTTCAAATAAATTTCTTCGGATTTTGTATTTTCGAGTTCAGAAATATTGTATTTATTTGGGTTATAAAAAAAATTTGGGTTGAGTTCGGGTAGATTTTTACTTTATTTTTCGGGTTTGTTCAGAATCCGAATACCTGAAATAAATTGTAAAAAAGCTATTAAAAAATATTTGAAATACTAATAAATCAGAAAATTTAAACTACCTTCAATAAAAATATCAAAAAGTATAAAAATTAAATTGAAAATTGAAAATAAAACAATTAAAAAGAATTAAATATCTTAAATTTAACTATTGAATATTTTAATTTTTTCAAAGTTAATACTTAAAAAATATTGAATATTTAGGTTTAAGATCGAGTGTTTCGGATATCCATTCGAATTTCAGATTTCGGATCTAGAAATCCATAATATTACAGTACATTCGAATTTTATAAAAACTTTGGTCCAGATTTGGTTCGGTTTTTCTCGACTCGGATTTCAATTTTTTTTGTTCAGATTTTTGTCCAGACATAAATCGGACGGCGCTGATTAATCAGAGTAAAAGCTAGATAATTATGTTAATATTTTAATCAAGTGGTGTTTTAATAACGTAATTAAAAATTAAAAGAGGGTTTAGCTGTCTATTTTGAGTGGTGTCCGAATAAAAACCCTGTCGTCTGGAGGGAAGACATAACCAGACAGTTAGTTTCCAATTATGCCCTTCCATCAAATACAAAGGAGAACTAAGAGCAAGTTCAATAAGGAACTCTTAATCAAGTTTTCTTAAGCTTAATTTAATCAAAAATATTGTTAAGAAATTCATGAAGAGACTTGTGAATTTTAATCAAAAAGAGGACTCTAATAGTAGAATTTATATGAGGTTCTTAAGATTAAAATATTATTATTTTTAAATTATGAAAATATAAATAAAATATAATTTATTTAAATTTCTTACAACTTATAATTAATTCCATAACATATAACATAGAATTAAAAATAAAATGCAATAAAAACATATTATAAAAAGAAATACATATTAAAAAGGGTAAAAACAGTTAATTACAATCTTCATTGGTGCCAAACTTGAGCCAAATATTCTCAACCAAATCCGCTTCGATTACTCATAATATTACTGAGATTTGAAGGCATATTTGTAGAATATGTAAATGTCAACTGGATATTAAATAAAAATATTCAATTAAATAATGATAATGAAATAATTATCGTCAATATTGATATATCTATCGATAATAATTTAAATGTAACTTAATATATTTTGCTAGCTATTTAAATAAAATTATATTTTATTAATGTTAAAAAACTATCATAATTTAAACGGTTAATTATCTATCTATTATATTAAATGCGGGATCAATTTTCTTTAAAGGGGTGAGCTGAAAAATATATATATATAGGACAGGTCAATGAATGTCTGCCACGTGGCAGTTTTTCAGGGTTCTTCAGAGTTTTTCGTGAAGAAACGTTCTTCAGAGTTTCTTCTTATTTTAATATTTTTTTTTCTAAAGAACCCTTCTAAATCTACCATTGTACATGGCCTAAGTGTTGTATTTTTTTCGCTAAAGAAGTGTTTGTTGTCTATGTGGGTCCCACTCTTTCAATGCTGATGGGTTTAGATTTTCTCTAGATTCAAACAACTGTTACATATGACACGTGTCAATCAAATCAGAGCCGGTTGGTTATCTCCGAGATAGAAACAAAATAGCCACAATTAAATTTGTATTAAACCCACATAGAAAAGGGGACCGGTTATTTCTGAGTTGATGTCTTTGTTTTCTTCTGGTTTAATATTAGGAATCTTTAGCTCAAAATCTCTATAGTATTATTTCAGAATCACTTTTAAGAATATAACCTTTAAATTATAAAAATATTACATGATATGTCATTGTAAAAAAAAAATTTAAAGAACAAAATAAAAATATTCATTGAGGATAAAATTGGAAATCTATGTAATTTTCATTAAGGGTAAAACTGGAAATATATATATATATATAACTTTAATTGAAAATTAATTTTTTCTCATAATATATTATTATAAAAACGAATATAATTATAATTTTAAAAACGATTTTTAAGAAAAACAAATTATTTTAATATTTGATTTATTTTTTCAATAAGATACCTAATTTACCTCTCTTTTTAAATTTTACGATATTCAATTTAGATTTTGTCCAATATATAGTATAATTACAATAATTTAAATATATTTTTAGTATATTATAATTATGTTCTACATATTTTTATTTTCTCATATATATTAAATTTTTTAACCTACACCTAAATCGAAATATAATTTTATATATCCTAAGCTAGGGCTGGGCAAATAAAACGGAACCGAAAAACTGAATCGAAATCGACCTAAAAAGGAGAAACCGAATCCGAACCGAAACCGGAAAAAAACCTGAATGGATTGTAAATTTCAATATCCAAATAACCGAAACCGAACCCGAACCGAACCGAACCGAAAAAATATGGATACCCGAAATATCCGAACATAAGTCTAAATTTTGAATAGTTATTAGTGTTTTTTAATATTTGATATATATTTTTTAATGTTTAATATTAGTTTTTGGATATGTAGTCTTAATTTTATGTTTTATTTAGAAGAATAATTTGAATATTTATTATTATATTTCAAGATCTAATATATTTTTTAATTTTTAATATTAATTTTTAATATTTAAAATTATTTTTTATATATTTAATATATTTTACGGATATCCGAAACCGAACCGAACCCGGAAGGAACCGAATCGAACCCGTACTGAAAAATAAAAATAACCGAATGGATCCTCTAAGGCTCAACCCTAAAAACCGAAAACCGAATGGATACTAACCGAACCCGAACGGTTATCCGAACGCCCACCCCTAAACTATCCATATCTATTTTTTTGTCAACACATACCTATTATGGAAAAATACCAAATATACACATATTTTATCCAATACATAGTATAATATCAAAACTTAAATATAAGTTTTAGTATATAATAATTATGTTATACATAAGTGTATCTTCTTATATATATTTTACATCTCTATAATATTATTTTAGCATCACGAATATAAACTAATATCACTAAAAATTATATTATATGTCATTTAAAAAGTCAGTTTAAAGAAGAAACTAATTTTTTTTGGGTAAAACTGAAATAAATATAATTTTAATTGAGAATTAGAGATTTTATTTAAATAAATCTAATAAAATGTAAATAGAGATTAATACAAAATTGTTATTTCTCTACAAAAATCTAAACACAAATACAATAATATTTAATATTTCAAAAAGTATATAAAATCAAACAAATTTCGAAATTTCCTAAATGAAGTATAATAAATTTTATTTTATATTATACAAATTTTATCAGGATATATATATCTAAGAAAAATATAATAACAAATAAAGATTATCTTACTAACCAATAAATATATAAAGTTTCAATTTGAATTTTTTCAAGATAAATATAATAAAATATAATTGGAGGTTTTCTTTTTACAAATTTTTGTACATATAAATCTTATAAATATAACAGTAAATAAATTTATATTAATATTGGATTTATTGTTTTAGCTAGAAACGTATTTTTAAACAACTTTTATCAAAATATTATTTAAAATAATATCTTCAATATAATGGTCAAATGAGTTAATTAACAGGTAAAATTTTGATCCAGATTTAATATATAAATAATATTATTATTCTATTCAAAATAAACATTGTTAATATTCATTAATCACAAATTTAATTTTTAAATATATGTTTCTATAAGATTAAATATCGTAACATTATAATTTAAAAATAAATCACTCCGCATATTATGCGGGTAAAATTCTAGTTAATTAGTTATATTGGGTGACCGATGAATTTTATATACTAGAGAAAAACATTTCACATTAAAAAGGTAGACTTCTTGAAATATGAGTGAATAAAACTCAACATCTCAAATATATCATAACAACTAACTATATATATATACAAGTCATTTGATATGTGGAAAACCATGTCTATAAAAAATGTTAGTTGAGTCTTATTCTCCTTCTTTTAACGAGCCTTTTTATTATTATGATAAAGGAGTTGGGTCGAAGTTCAATTGAAATATAGTCTCTTCGGGTAGAGGATCACGTTAAACTGATTAATCTTTAACTGAACAATCATTTTTCTAGAGAGTTCGAACTCGAGCCCTCATTTTCCTTTCAGATGTCTACCAGTTGAATCGACTAAATTATGTCTCTCAACGAATTTCATATTGTTGTTTATTTGGAAATGGCTCAATTTTCTTCTCTCCCAATTTTCACTTCCTCTTTACTTCCTCGATGTTTACTTGAAAACTGTTTGTGTCTTGTGGACATTAAATTAGTGTTTCAGTTGCTTGAGGAAAGATCCAACATGGAAGATAAACGTGATGAAAAGTATCATCTTGTTCTGAAAAGAGAGCATTCGGTTTGAAAATGTACACTTTTATATCTGTCGAATAGAAAGAATCTATATGAGATTTCATATGTAGTTCCTATCAGAGAAATAGTAGATTCGTAGAATAATCAAATTGTTTGACATAGATTTCAACCTAATCTAACGTTAGAATTGTTTACAATAGAGTGTACATAAGTTTGAATCCTTCTATGTACAACTTCAGCTCTATTTTTGTTTTGGATCTCAATTTTTTAAGGTTGAATCTGACTACATCTTAATGATGGATCGTTCGACCATTTTTTATTTATATTTCGATGTAAATATATCATTTGAATATTAAAAGTTTGAATACAAAATTAATATCTTAAAATTTTTGGAATTATGTTTTCTTAAAAAACGTAGAATCGTGTTTTTCTAAAAAAATACAAAATTAGGATTTTCTAAAAATTGTAGAATCACTTTTCCTCGTTAAATCATATATCATTCTCCGTCAAATGACATCTTGATATTGTTAAACTATTTACAAAGTTAAAGTCTTTGATGTTCTATTATTTTTTTACTCTTTGATATCCTTACCATGTAAATCACAAAGAACTGAACTATCTCCTAAAAAATTTCTATTTGTAGTTCCTCAATCTTTCTTGTCCATAATTTGATCTTTTAAATTTATATGCTATAAAAAAAATTATATTATTTACTAAATATCTTTACTATCTTGTACTGACATTGGACACTTAGAAGACCTCTTAATTACAACTAAATATCTTTACTATCTTGTCGATTTATGTTTTATCTTATAGTATATAATGTATTTAACGAACTATGATATCCGTTTTTATTTGCATTATAAATAAAAATTATTTCTGGGCCTGAGGGGCCTTATGGGAGTGAAAAGAGCAAATAATATCAGAGAAAAATCGAAAAAAACACCAAGCCCAATAAATGGTTCTAACTTCTAACTATCCAATATAATCAGCGAGCACGTGCGCATATTAAATGGTCCCCAACAAGCAATTATTTTCACGCTCCGTTTCATCGCGCGTGGAGGAACGACGGCTGATCCATTTGTTAAGAGAGCCACCACCACCTCCTTCGAAGAGGAAACACAAGAAATTCACCGTCAACTTTCTCAAAGACGATTCTCTGATTTTTCCTCATGCGAAAATTTATATAATCAATCATTTTCCTGGATTCGATTCTTCTCCTAGGCACAGGTTTCTACATGAATAGCTAGGTGAGAATTTTCGATTCTTCACCTTTTGGTTAATCTAACTTCATATCTTTCGAGCATAATTGCAGATATATTTGCTTTCTCGTGAAAAACCATTTGTGATTGGTGGATTCGGATTCGATTGGGTTTATTTAGTGTGTTTTTTATATTCATCGAATTTGATGTTTGGTTGGATAATGTGTTTGCTTTCTCAACGATTCTCGATGCTTGATAGTTTTTTTTATAATTGATTTTTTTTGTTGTTGTAGTTTTCCGTAGCGTCCTTTTCATTCTCTCATATCGATCCCTTCTCTTGCTTGCATATACGCTGCATTTCGTTGTTAACACCAGACACTGAAAATCCTAAGTTCTCAGGAGTTTTGGTCTGATGCTGTTGTATTCTGTCTCAATTTCTAGGGAGTTTCAAGTTCTCATCTGTGTTCACTGAGGTTTTTCTTGCTCCGGTGTACTTGTTTTTGAGTTTGGTGTTTACTATTCATAGCTTCTTTTCGGGATTTGTCACTTATTGATCTGTTTTTCTTGTATCAGATGCGAGATTTGATGGTTCGACTTGGGGTGAACTTACTAGAATCTTCAAGAACAAACAAGTTTTCGTTTGCATATATAAGCAAGGTGTTTGAGTCTTTTCCGAAGCTCTGTCCCTTGAAATGTGATGTCTTTTACAGATTCTGATTTTGATTTTGTTTTGCAGGTGAACAATGGAGGCTCGTCCAGTCCAGAGATCAGGCTCCAGAGAGCTCAGTAACCTCGCTCACACTTCTTCAATTCCATGTACACCAAAAACTTCAGTAGCAGAAGATGTTTTCATGAGATCAGAGAACAACACTCAGTTAATGTCGAGGCCCTTAGGACAAACCTACCATTTGCTTTCTTCCAGTAACGGTGGAGCAGTTGGACATATATGTTCTTCGTCATCATCCGGTTTCTCAACCAATCTTCATTACTCATCTATGGCGTCTCATGAGAAACACTACACAGGAAGCAGCAGTAACCCCGTGCATCTCGTCTCTCAGGTATCAAGCAACGATAATTCCTGGTGCCCTGATTCACTTCCCGGAGGCTTTCTTGATTTTCCTGAAAGCCACCCGGCGATTCAAAACAGTCAAATTGAGGATGGTGGCATCACGGCTGCCTTTGATGACATTCAAAAACGAAGTGACTGGCAAGAATGGGCTGACCACTTGATAACCGATGAAGACCCCTTAACAACTACTAATTTGAATGATCTCTTGCTTGACACAAGTACCAATTCAGATCCAAAGGTTGTTAGCATTTCTGTTCCAATCTACTTTGGATTTCATTTTCTCATTTTGTTTAGATTTAAAACTGTTTATAGGACCAGAAGTCACTGCAAATTTGGCAACCTCAGATTGTTCAGCAGCAACCTTCTCCGTCTGTGGAATTGCGACCAGTCAGCACAACATCTTCAAACAGCAATAATGGAACATCCAAGGCACGAATGCGTTGGACACCAGAGCTTCACGAGGCTTTTGTTGAGGCTGTCAACAGTCTTGGTGGCAGTGAAAGTGAGCATTTATCCCTCTTTGTGTCCCTTGAACTTTGTATGGCATATGGGATGATGATAATTTTCTCTTCTGGTTAACTCGTATTATGCGCAGGAGCTACTCCTAAAGGTGTGCTGAAGATTATGAAAGTTGAAGGCTTGACTATATATCATGTCAAAAGCCATTTGCAGGTTCTTATAAGTCTTATCATCCCAGCATTTTTCTCCTGCTGCAAAATGCATAAAATTCTCTCCTAATGAAAGATGTTGTTTTCTTTAATTGACTGCAGAAATATAGGACGGCTAGATTTAGGCCAGAACCATCAGAAAGTGGTAGATACCAAAATCGTTCATATCTTCTCTCTTTGATGATTTCCCCGAAAACTCCATATAATTCAAGTTCATTGACCATTACAGGTTCGCCACAGAAAAAGTTGACAACGCTTGAACATATAACATCTCTTGATTTGAAAGGGTAAGGTTTTTTTGTCTGGCAAGATAACAAGTGCTAGCTCCACCATTTCTACATATTCTCACCTTGTATGAAATCTTCGAAATTTGTTACTGATGATATTTATGCTACAGTGGGATAGGTATTACAGAGGCCCTGCGACTTCAGATGGAAGTACAGAAGCAACTCCATGAGCAGCTCGAGGTATTTTGTAAAGGCGTTGCCATTGGTTTTGGTTATATGCTTTGTGTGTGAGCTTTTCATTTTATTTGTTTGGATGGTAGATGCAGAGAGTAACAAGGCGAAATCTGATTATAAATCTGAGTTTGGATTTAAAATGTGTTCGTTTACTGTGCCTGCAGATTCAAAGAAACCTGCAACTCCGGATAGAAGAACAAGGCAAGTATCTGCAGATGATGTTCGAGAAACAAAACTCAAGCCTTGCCAAAGGGACAGCTTCAACATCAGATTCTCCAGCCGAATCCAAAGAAGAAAAGAAAACAGCTGATTCAAAGGAGCCTGTAGCAGAGGAAACCAGGAAATGCCAGGAGCTAGAATCTCCACAGCCAAAGCGCCCCAAGACCGATAATTGAAAGAATTTATCTTCTTAGAATCGATGTTTTGCTGGATAATCTCGCAGATTCAGAGTTTAACAGAGAGAGGGAGAGCTCTCTTTTCTCGAGTTTCTTCAGGACATTCTAATGGAAGACTCTCAACCACTGCTGTGTAGACAAACAACAGATCCCCAAAGAGGAACCAAACAAAAATAAAGANAAGATTCAGAGTTTAACAGAGAGAGGGAGAGCTCTCTTTTCTCGAGTTTCTTCAGGACATTCTAATGGAAGACTCTCCACCACTGCTGTGTAGACAAACAACAGATCCCCAAAGAGGAACCAAACAAAAATAAAGAGTTTAGTTTGGGAGAATCTTGCTCATTCGAATGTAATTTAAATGCTAAACTCATCATTAGTCCACTGATACAGATTCTTATTTAAATGTTCTTCCTTAGAATATAACCCATGAATTTTTCTCCATAAATTTCCCTCGTGGATTTTGATAAATCTGGTGTACAAAGCAAAACCTATATTAGTTTTTNGTCATCATTAGTCCACTGATACAGTTATTTAAATGTTCTTCCTTAGAATGTAACCCTTGAATTTTTCTCCATATATTTCCCTCGTGGATTTTGATAAATCTGGTGTACAAAGCAAAACCTATATTAGTTTTTCTCAACCTATAATATATCACTTGGACATCAAGTGAGACACCGCGCGTGCTTCTCTACATATTATATTCATCTATAAAAAAAAATCTAAAGCAAAATATAGAAACCAAAAGAAAATCATCTGAATGGCTCCACTGGCACTGTATTCTCCAGTGTAACGGCAGCCTGAAAACACTCGACGGCTTCTTGCAACGACCAGACCGATCCTTCGGCTTTCAACATCTTCCCAAGATTGTACCAAGCCGAGTGGTTGAGCCTATCAATCTTAAGAGCCTCCATTAGGAAGCTTCTTACAACTGGCGTGCTTGATTGATTCCCGAGCTCTAGTAGAATTTCAGCCTGCGATATTAGGCTGGGGACATGCATTATATCGATGTCTAGAGCAGTTGTGAACGACTCCATTGCTTCATCTAATTGTCCCTGTCGCTTGTACAGTACACCTGCCAATTGGTAATGAGTTAGCCTATCAACATAGAATCCTACCACTTGGATGAAGAAGGAAATACTACCTTCAGTGTGGTATAGAGCACAAGAGTAAGGGGCGATGAGTCTTGATCTGGAGAGACATGTCTCTGCATCACGCCATTGCGATAGGTCTATGTAGATATGAGCCAGATCGTGCCACGTCCCAAGCTCAAGACTTCTCAATTCCTCTACATATCCCTGTAATGAACTGATTTGTTTCAGTTTCTTTGCAGAATTGAGACATTTCTTTTACAGTATCCTCAGAACATACAAAAAATTACCTTAGGCAGTTTCTTTACAGAGCTGAAGCTCTTGCTCTGAACCTGAAGGAGTGCAAGAAGTTGTGTGTAAGACTTAATCGCATCCTTCACTTCTCCTTTAGCTAAACGAAGTTTTGCTTTCAAACGCAACAGCTTCCCCTGTTCCCATTTCCCTGTCTCGTTAAGAGCAGCATCCACAATGGTCTCAGCGTCTGAAAACCGTTTCTGCGCTGATAAAACCCTAGCCAAAAGCAACCATGCTTCAAGATTCGACTCTGCTCCAAGTTTCAACGCCTGTTTAGCATATGCTAACGCTGAATCCAGCTTCCTCTGCTCTGCATTCTCTAATGCAAGACGTTGCACGACTCTCGGGTTTCTCATGTCAGCGGATTCAAGCGCCTGAATCCCCTCGGATTGCCTAGCTATTCTCTCAGTGTCGGTAACTGCTGTTCTCGAGCTTTCCGTGAGCGTAATGCCTAAAACGAGACGTGCCGCTCCATCTAATTGACTGCATTCGTTCCCCAAGTTTCCAATGGCTCTTCGGGCATAATCTACCCCTTCCTCAGCAAGACCAGACCTCTCACCGCATATCTTGGAAGCCATCAGCAAACCCGAAATCCGGTTTGGATCCTCACGTTCTGAGAATAGCTTCCTCAGTAAACCAAGTGCAACAATACCTTCGCCTGCAGCGTTGTAACAGAGAGACAATGTGTGGTAAAGTTCCCTCTGATCCAAGATCTCCGGGCTAAGCTCTTCGAATTGCTTAGCCAGAGCAGTTAGATCGCCTGCTATTGTAAGAGCGAAGGAGAGATGGTCCAAGACAGCCGCATCCCACGAGATTCTTTTCTGATTAACTTTCTTGAGAAGTAACATCAGAAGAAGAATAGCTTCTTCCACATTGTTCTTTGGAATGAACGAGCCTTCGGCCTGAGAACGCAAGTTCGGTGGCACTGCTTCTTCCCCGGAATAGAGAAGGAACACAGCATACTCTTTCTGGATTCTTGCAGTGGTTTCTGGATCAAGTTTCCAGTGATTAAGCAGTGATCGTCTATATGACAAAATAGCATCACGAGGAGAATCAGCAAGTTTCCACAACTCGGGAAGCAACTCAACTGCTTTAGTTAGCGTCTCTAGCAACTTAATATCAGCAGTCACATTTTCAGACGCACCTTCTGCTAAAGAAGCCTCCACTATATCAAGAATAACTCTGCAAGACTCTGCAGCTTCTGCAAGAACAAATAACCGAATATTTCTGTTAGGCCTAATAAACTAACAACTCAAAAAGTAAAGGTTGTTACTCGTAAGTACCTTGGAACCTTCCAAGATGCTGGAGGGATTTTGCTTTGAGAAAAATGGCTTCGAANGAAAAACCGAATATTTCGGTTAGGCCTGATAAACTAACAACTCAAAAAGTAAAGGTTGTTACTACCTTGGAACCTTCCAAGATGCTGGAGGGATTTTGCTTTGAGAAAAATGGCTTCGAAAAGCAAACTAACAGCATGTTTAGACATTGCAGGCAATGGAGCAGCAGCAGCAAAGCCACCTTTAGACCGTCTTCTATGTTTTCGTTCTTCTCTAACAGTTAAAGCAGTTTTCATCTTTATTGTAATCCCATTGACATCTATCCCTTCGAAAACTCGCAATGCTGCCTCTATATTTCCTTTCTGATACTCAATTCTTCCCAAAAGCGCTCTTGCCTCCTGAGAAAACAACAATATTAACACATTACTCAGGCTTTCTCGCTGAACAAAGATCATTTTGTGATCGAGAAAATTGGAACCTCGTAATTCAATGAACTAGTCTCACGCAGAGATAGCTCGGCTTCTTCAATGTTCCCATTATCTAGTTTCTTGGCATTCTCACTCTCAGTAGCTGATAAAGCTGAGCTTCCATTGTAGTCTCTGTCTATTCCAAGCTCTGGTTGTTTGTCTTCTTCCTCTCTGAGTCTCATTTGTTCACCAGAACACAAACAATTCATTCTGATCTTCCTTAAACTTTGTCTTAGTTTTGAGTATATGCAACTTCACGGGCTTAATCTCGCTGCTCTTCATAGCTTCTCAAAAGGTTCGATGATCTTCAAAAGGTGTCACAAGACCATAATAAAAACACATTAGAATCTTTAAGAAGGTCGAATTTAAGAATGACTTATCAATGGACAGTAACGAATTCAGCACTAAACTAAAATGGGATAAAGAAGTGACAATAAAAACCCTAAATTCGATCGAATCCCGAATTTGAAAAATTGAAGTAATAAAGACGAGCAAGAAACAAGAGGGGATAAAGAGAGATAGAGAGAGAGAGAAAAACCCCACCTTTGAATTTCCGGGAAAGAAGAATCATCCGTGAAAATAAAGAAACAGACAGCCNGAAAATTGAAGTAATAAGGACGATCAAGAAACAAGAGGGGATAAAGAGAGATAGAGAGAGAGAGAACTCCACCTTTGAATTTCCGGGAAAGAAGAATCATCCGTGAAAATAAAGAAACAGACAGCCATGGTCGTCTCGAAATTCCTCAGACTTATTCCGATTCGAAGCAAATCAAGCAAAGCAAACCATCGACGAAATTTCAACAAAAAAAAAAAAAAGAAAAAAAAAATCTGATCTTTCTTCTTTTTCCAACCTTTTACTTTCTCACAACCTTTTACTTTGTCGCTTTCTGCAAAGGTTTGAGTGANTCAAGCAAAGCAAACCATCGAAGAAATTTCAAAAAAAAAAAATCTGATCTTTCTTCTTTCTCACAACCTTTTACTTTCTCACAACCTTTTACTTTGTCGCTTTCTGCAAAGGTTTGAGTGAGTTTTGGCCTCTTTGTTTGGTGTTTCTTCAGTAATACCCAAAAAATAAAAAAGGAAAAAAATGAGAAATTGGGAAGAAGAAGAAGAAGAGTGCAGACGAATAAAAACAGTTTTCGAAGCTTTTGGAACACAAGAGAAGAGATGTGTTAGTTAAACCAATATTCACTGGAGACATTTATTGTATTGACTTTCTATATTTTCTTACTTTTCTTTTCTTTAATTGTTTTTTTTAATTTCCGCGTGTTGAAAATGTTTATTGCGGGTCCCTAGCTTTTTGGTTTATTTTTGTTCAGTCCAACATTTATTTCTATCTCTATAGTATTATTTTGTAATCACTTTTAAGAATATAACCTTTAAATCATAAAAATATTACATGATATGCCATTTTAAAAAATAATTTAAAGAACAAAATAAAAATATTCATTAAGGATACTATTGGAAATC
>OVAO01001818.1:0-14105 GCA_900406285.1 Biscutella auriculata
AAAAGAAATTTTCAACATCATATATATATATATATATATATATATATATATATATTAAATTATTTAATGAAATATATACTTAATCATTAAATGAAATGATACCCACAAGTTAGGAAAAAAGCTTAATTTAGCATATCTTGATGAAGAACAATTTTGGAAATCGAAAAGTAGAGTTGACTAGCTTCATTTGGGGATAGAAACACTCATTACTTCCATAATTGTACGAAAGCTAGAAGAGCTAGAAATACAATCTCAAGCATCATTGATTCCCAATGAGTAAATCAGCGTGGGGACACAAAAAATTCTGCAATTGCAGTTGAATATTATCATAATCTTTTCTCTGCTACAATTCTTGATCCCTCTGCCATTAATCGAGTTTTTAAAGGATTTCAATCCAAGGTTTTTAATGCCATTAACAATCAGTTAATTGCTCCAATCACAATAGATGAAATCAAAAGAGTTGTGTTTAGCATTAAACCTTCTGGTGCTCCAGGTCCGGATGGGTTCACATGTGATTTCTACAAGCGTTTTTGGCCAGAAATCAGCGTAGATGTGATCAAGGAAGTAAGAAACTTTTTCGATTTTGGAACTACGAACCCTTCTTATAATCATACAAACATGTGTTTGATTCCAAAGATCCATCCTCCAAATTCTACGGCAGATTTCATACCAATAACGCTTTGTAACGTGTTCTATAAAATTATTTCCAAAATCTTGGTTCATGGATTACAATGTCATCTTGATAATATAATATCTCGTAACCAAGCGGCTTTTATTTCAGGGCGAATGATCAGTGATAACATCATTATAGCTCATGAAATTCTTTTCATTGAGAACCAAAAAAGACAATCTTACATGTCATAAAAACTTATATCACAAAGGCTTATGATAAAGTGAACTGGAACTTTTTTAAAGAATCGATGGAACGTATGGGTTTTCATAACACTTAGATTACATGGGTAACGAGTTGTGTTTCCATGGTAACATTCTCAGTTCTCATCAATGGCTCACCAGTGGTTTTATTCATATGATGACAAGAGAATTAGCTGAAAATTCAATGAAAAGTGTCCGTTTAACAAATGATGTGAACCTATTAATCACCTTTTATTTGCCGATGATTCTCTTTTCTTATGTGTCGCAAATGTTCATAATTGTAGAAGAATGAATAATGTGATCTCGGATTATGAGAAAGCTTCGGGCCAATCTGTTAACTTAACTAAATCTTCGATCACTTTTGGAGCCAAAGTTAACCATAATATAAGAACTCGATTAAGATGTATACTTGGTATCCACAATGAAGGGGGAGGAGATAAATATTTAGGTTAACCTGAGAAAACATTTTAGAAAAAATCTGAACTATTTCATTATATTATTGAGAAAGTTAAAGAGAAAACTCAAGGGTGGAGTAAACAATTCTTATCTCAGGGAGGAAAATAAGTGTTATTAAAGTTTGTTGCTTTAACTATGCCGGTTTATTCGATGAATGTTTATAAATTGCCAAAAGGTATCTGTAAAGATATCACCTCCGTTCTAGCGAAATTCTGGTGGGGATCTGACGACGACCATAAGAAAATTCATTGGTGTAAGTGGAAAAGAATAGGTATGCCAAAAGATGAAGGAGGTCTAGGATTTAGAGATCTAGAACACTTCAATGATGCTTTATTAGCGAAGCAAACTTGGCGAATAATTCAAAAGCCGAATTGTCTTATGGCTAAGCTATTGAAAGCAAGATATTTCCCTAATTCATATATTATGAATGCCAATCAATGTAATAATTCTTCATACATATGGCGTTCGATCATAACCGGTAGAAATCTAATCAAAAAGGGATAAGATTCAATATAGGGAATGGTCGATCAGTGTTGTTTTGGAAAGATGCATGACTACCGATCGATCCTCCTAGGCCCCCTCGTTCATTACCTATTCATACCTCTTCTGTGGGTCAAATAGGGATAAGATTCAATAACATTAAGGTTTGCGAGTTGTTTAATTGGTCAAATACAGAATGGGATGAAGCAAAAATCAAACAAGCAGTGGGTCATGAAGATGCAGAGTTGATCCTTGCTCATAAATTATGTGTGCGTAATAATGAAGGTAAGATCGGTTGGCATTACAATAGGAATGGCATTTATTCTGTTAAGTCGGGATATTGGATTTCAACTCATGATCATAATAGAACCCCTATTCAACCACCTGGAGGATCTTCGAACCTAAAAAATTCAATCTGGAAATGCGTATACCTCTGAAAATCCAAAATTTTCTGTGGAATTTGTTATCCAACACTCTTAACATTGGTGAAAATCTTAAAAGACGACATATTACAAACGATGTAATATGTAAACGATGCTTCATCGAAGAAGAATCAAAGCTCCACCTCTTCTTTAACTATGGTTTCGCTTAATCTATTTGGAGAGCATCAAGAATTCAAAATGGGTTAATTCTGGATCTTCATGCTAATTTTAATAAAAAATTTGAGGAATGCTTTAAGTTTGATTCAAATCCTACGTTGGATTATTGGAACAATCTCCCAATTTGGCTTTTATGGAGAATATGAAAATCAAGAAATATTTTGATATTTCAGCATCGGGTTGTAAATTGGAGTAATTGCATTCAACTCGCAAAAAGTGATGCTTCAGAATGGACGTTATCTCTTTCAAATGATGCGGATATGATTTCAAGTCAAAATCAAAGAAATCGAAATCCTACATGCCGGAAAAATGGCAGAAACGACATGTTGGAAGGTTAAAATGTAATGGTGATGCATCTTTTGATCCATTAACGGGTAGTAATACTGTTGGATGGGTAATCAGAGATGAGTTGGGATCGTTCAGGGGGCGGGACAAGCTAGAGGAAGGATTGCGAAGAATACCTTAGAAGGAGAATTTCAAGAATTAATCATGGCGATGCATAATATTTGGATCAAAAGGTTTCGAAAAGTTGTATTTGAAACACACTTGAAGGAGCTTCTGGCGATCACTGAGGAGAAAAGTTATAACTTCAGTCTTCATAACTGGATCGTTGAGCTTAAGAGTTGGAAATCAAAGTTTGATGATATTCTTTTCTCTTGGACGAGAAGGGAAAACAACTCTATTGCAGATGCTAATGCAAGAGATCAGAGGAATGTTGTATCTCAGTTCTCTTATTTCAATGTTGCACCTTCGTTTATATATTTTGATTTGTTGTTGGAATTATGTAACCTTGCTTAATTAATATCAATATAAGATGTTAAAAAAAAGAATAGATAGAGATATTTAATAGTATAAAATCTCAAAAACCGATATATAGAAATATTTAAAATAAAAAAAACATTGAATGCCTCTAGGTAATTAAATTGTCTACATATATATTCACATATCAGACTCCCAATCCATCTATTTCTCTGGACCGTTTAACCCTTCCGGAAGATCTTGCTATTTTAGGGAGTTAAGCACATTTTCTCATTTCTTTTTCTCACAAAACTCATTTACGTCTGATTGGTTTCATTTCTCCTGACTATTTTCTGTTTTCTGGAATATTATGTTTACACGCCTGTAAAATGGTCTTTTTCCCACATCGAAACTTGAACTCATGACCTCTCATCCCCTTTGGGAAGCAAATCACCAGCTACGATGTCCGATTTGGGTTGAAAACTCATATTTTCATGATCATACTTTTTTTCTAAAGGATTCTCTTTATCATATTTATTTTTCTGGGAGATTATGTTTACATGCATCTTCAATAACTTTTTCATCTTTATCTTTTAGACATTTTTCTTTAAATAATTCTTCTGAAGTTTTTTCATTTTGTTCTCCCAAGTTCTTTTTTCGGGGATTTTTATCTTTTGAGCCCACCGTCATCCCCTTTTTAATTGAACATTATGTTCATTAACTTGTTGTTCTGAAATATTAATTCTGAATGGGGCATTAATAACAAGGATATATGACTTCATCACTCTTATAATATTTGCAAACGCATATGGTAATTGATTTGCCAAATTTTGTAAATGCACAATTTTCTGAACTTCTAGTTCTCTTTGATTTGTAGGGGATCAAGATGTAACAAATATGGTGTGTGTCATGTAATATCTTTTAATACTTTATCAATTCCTTCCCCTAATGTTAGAAATTCATCTTCGTTAAAGATACGATTGACAAAACGTATTGTAATCAAATTACCAGTTTGCGGTTAAAGGTATCTTATGATACTTTGTGACATATATCCTATATAAATTCTCAATCTCTTTTGTGCCCCCATTTTTGTTCTTTGCGGTGGGGAAATAAGAACATAAACCACACATCCAAAAACAGAGATGCGATACATCTGGCCTTTTCCCGGATGTTAATTCAACTACGGAAAATTCATGGTAGGCACTTGGTCGTATCTGGACCAAAGCTGCATCATGCAATAAAGCATGTCCACATACTGAAATTGAGAGCTTCATTCTCAATATTAATGGCATTTCAATAAGTTGCAATTTTTAATCAAATACTCGGCCATGTCATTTTGTGTATGAACATGAACAACAAAATGTTCAACATCGATTCCCATTGATAAACAATAATAATTAAAAGATTGGGAAGTGAATTTACCAACGTTATCAAGTATGACTTTCTTTATAATATTATCAGGAAATTATGCTCTTAATTTAACAAGTTGGGCAATGATTCTTACAAAAACCATATTACGAGTTGTCAATAGACTAACATATGACCATTTACTAAATGCGCCAATTAATACCATAAAGTATCAATATGATCCACACATTGGATGTATAGGTCCACATATATCACCATGTATTCTTTCTAAAAAAATGTGGACATTTATTCCCAATTTTAACTGATGAAGGCCGAGAAATAAATTTTCCTTGAGAAAATGCATTACAAGAAAACTCTCTCGATTGAAAAATCTTTTCATTTGTCAATGGATGGCCATTTGAATTTTTTTGCACAATTCTTCTCATCATAATCGAACTCGGAAGCCCAACTCTTTCATGCCATACTTCAAATGTATTAATATATTTCGGCCTCATCGTAATATATGATTCCATCATATTTATGTTTGTGCAATATAATCCAGAAGATAACATGGACAATTCTTCTAAAATTTCTTTTTCTTTTTTTGTAATACAAAAGTATTCAGTGCCTTTTTTTCTTTGTTTTAATGTGATATCCATTCATACGAATGTTTTTAAAATTCAATAAGTTTTTACAAATTTAGGGAAAAATAGAACATTACTTATTTTAAACTTTGTTCCCATTGGCATTGAAAATAATCTTTCCAAGATTTAACATATCTTTAAAATAACATATCTTTAAAATAACATGCATAAATTTAAATAAATTTGATAAATTTAAATGAATTTGATAAATTTAAATGTTATCATAAATACTACCTTAAAAAGGATATATGGATTTTTGAATTGGAAAACGAATTGTCGAGTCGGGATTGAGAAAGATTGAGAAAGATTGAGACGGGTGAAATGTCAGGACCGAGAAATGTCGGAACCAGAAAACGTTGAGAGTTGCTCGTTCTGATGACGTGTTATAAACTATTAAATTATAACATATATATTTGTGTATATAATATATATATATATATATATATATATATATATTTGGTAGAAGAAACTTTTGTAGAAAAGATGTTCTTGCTTTTAGGAATGATTTGAAAGCTTATGATTATATGATTTGTTATATTGATATGTTTATAAAATGTATAACTACTCCTTATTTATAGGAGAACAACATAAGTTAAAGAGAAACACCTCATTAGCTATTTATTTAATAATAAATAAATGTTAATATCATGATAAATGACTCATTATAATTTTATACATGCAACATAATGTTAAATAATATTATGCAATATATGTATATTTATGGTATATAGATATATAGCTATTGTATTTGATAAAGTAGAATTGAGAAAGAGAGATAGTGACGTGAGGAGATGGAGAGATGAGAGAAAATGAGAGCAAATATAAGAAGGGTAAGTGTTTGATTTATTACTTCTATTCAAAAGTATCTATGTTACAATACATTAAAATCCTATTTATAGCCTGATACAAACCGAGTTCTGTAAGTCGGTTTAGATAGAAAATAATAAATTATTATATGATAATTATCTTTAACACTTTCCCTTAATTATCTATAATTAATGAATTACGTGTTGCCTCGTTAAAAATCTTATCATGAGAAAACCCAGTGGGATAAAACTTATGATAAGGAAAAGAGTACAACAACGTAATCTCCCCCTGAAAAGACAGATATAACTTCTTCATTGTAGATCTCGTAAGTGACACATTCCGATACTTCGAACGTGTTTCTTGAGTGGTGTAGTTGGAAGCGCCTTCGTAAATAGGGTTGCCGCATTCTCACTTGAGCGAATATACTGAATATGGAATTCTCCATTTTTTCGAGCTCTTGAGTGTATGAAAAAAATCTTGGATGAATATTTTTCGTCCTATCACTCTTGATATATCCTTCTTTGATTTGAGAGACGCATGCAGCATTGTCTTCGAACAGAATTGTTGGTTCTTTATTGGCTGCAATTCCGCTTACTTCTTGAATGTGTTTGGTTAAGGATCTAAGCCATGCACACTCTCTACATGCCTCATGGAGTGTGATTATCTCTGCATGATTTGAAGAAGTTGAGAGTAGAGTTTGTTTCTGGGACCATCATGATATTGCAGTTCCTCCCATTGTGAAAACATATCACGTTTATAATCGGCCTTTATGGGGTCGGATAAATAGCCTGCATCTTGAAGGTAACGGAAAATATGTTTGATTTCATCGCAGTGTCTACGCGTCGGGGATGAACTATATCCTGCCAACAAATTAGTAACGAATGTTATATCTAGTCGGCTATAATTTGCAGGATACATAAAGCCACTAGGAACGCTAATACAAGATACTCCAGGGCTTAAAATTTCCTCGTTTTCTTCGCGAGGTCGGAATGAATCGTTTTCAATATACAATGTTCTATTTATCATTGAAGTACTCAAATGATTCGCTTTATCCATATTAAAGCGTTTCATGATCTTTTTAGTATAATTTGATTGATGAACAAATATTTCATTTTTAGGTGCTCTATCTAGAGCCCAAGACAGAACTTTCTTTGCCCAAGATCTTTCATTTTGAACTCTTCTTTCATATGGGTTCTTGCTTCTTCGATTTCTTTTCGAGTTCCTATAATGTTTAGATCATCAAAATATACAACAATGATCACGAACCCAGATGATGATTTCTTAAAAAAAACGCATGGGCATATCGCATTATTATGTATCTTTTCTTTAAGAGATATTCACTTATGTGATTATACCACATGCGACCAGACAGTTTTAGTCTGTATAGTGATCGTTGTAATTTAACTGAACATACTTCCTTAGATCTTGAGCTCAATGCTTCAGGCATTTTAAGTCCTTCTAGACTTTCATGTAAATATCATTATCGACTGACCCATATAAATATGTGGTCACAACATCCATGAGGTACATTTCTAGATTGTTGGATGTCGTCAGGCTCATCAAATATATGAATGTAATAACATCCATAACTGGCGAATATGTTTCCTCATAATCTATTCTCAGTCTTTGTGAGAATCATTGTGCGACAAGTCGAGCTTTATATCTTGTGACCTCATTTTTCTCATTCCACTTTCGCACAAAAACCCACTTGTACCCCACTGGTTTTACATATTCAAGTGTAATGACAATAGGTCCAAAACGACTTCTTTTGCTCAGGGAGGATAATTCAGTTTCCATGGTCATTTTCCATCTCTCTTAACCAGTTCTTTTCACACATTCTGATATGGACCTTGGATCTGGATCATCTATTTCATAATCAATTTCTTTGGATACAGAGAAGGAGAATGTTCAATCGCTATCTTTTATTTCATCTCTAACCCATAATTTCTCAACACCGGAGTAGTTGATGGAAATCTCATACTTTTTGTACGTTCGAGATCTTTTTCTTTGTCTAGTTCTTTAGGAACTATATCACTCATGTCTTCTGGACTTTTTTCTTTATGAGATTCTTTTGGAATCTATTCATATGAATTGAGGTCACCTGACTCTCCCATCTTCTTTTTCTTTCGAGGGTTTTTATCTTTTGAGCCCATTGGCCTTCTGCATTTCAGTTGAGTTTTAGATTCATTTATTTTACTAACCTCAACTTGCTCTTTTGGAATCTCAACTTTGGATGGAGCATTAATCGCAAGAATATATGATTTTGTTACCCTCTTTGTATCTGTAAATGCATCTGGTAACTGATTTGCCAAATTTTGTAGATGAATAATTTTCTAAACTTCAAGTTCATGTTGTTGCGTAGGGGGGTCAATGTATAACAGAGATGTGTTATACCACAAGACATCTCTTGGAATTTCTTTCATTCCTCCCCCTAACATTGGGAATTCATCTTTATTAAAATGACAATCGGTAAAACGAGCCGTAAACATCTCACCATTTTGCGGTTCAAGATATCTTAATTATACTTGGTGATACGAAACCAATGTATATACCCGATCTCCTTTTTGGTACCATTTTTGTTTGCTGCGGTGGGGCAATAAAGACATAAACCGTACATCCAAAAATATGGAGATGAGAAATATTTGGTTCTCTCCCGGATGCTAATTGTAATGAGAGTATTTATGATATGCACTTGGTCGGGTTTGGATCAGTGTTGCTGCATGCAAAATAGCATGGCCCCATAATAGAAATTGAGAGCTTTGTTCGCATTATTCACAGTCTAAAAGAGTTTCCGGAAACATAATTTGTGATATCATTAATCCTTCTGGGATTTATCATTGGATTGTTGAATCCATGGGACATTACTCAAGTCATGTATATTTTGCCAAACATACCAAATGTCATTTTCTTTCCTTGAAAATTCACGTCCATTACTACTTTAACTTCTAGTTTAATATTTTCATTTTTCATACGGGGTTAACATAGACTTGACAGTCTCTTTATCATATTTGGTCAAAATTTACTTTTTCTACACTCATTCACAGAGGTAGTTTCATAATCCTTACTTTTCAAAATGACATGGTAAATTGAGATCTCTTTTATTATCTCATTCAGGTACCTGATTTTATTATTAACCAATGTCTTTGGGGGATTGATCCTCTTTTCAATAAATATTTGTATTGCTCCTTTTATTTTCGAGGATTTTATTGTGGAACCAAAGTAGTCTTTTACGTAGACTTTTACACTATCCTTAGGGATATACTTCAATCGGAGCATTTTTAGCTGGAATACGAGATCTTAAAGATCAACCGTATGTCTGGCAATCGAGTAACGACATTTTGTATATGAATTTTTTTTTAAACTTCAAGTTCAGATTTATTTGTATGATAATTCATTTTACATAATCTCACAACTGTTTATTTTCATCCTTAATGCTTCTGGCATTTGATATACCATATATTATTAATAGTTTCGATTGAACATATGAACTTCAAGTTCATGTCCAACTATTCAAAGGTTTTGCAATTAACTATAATTTCGGAAACATAATCTTCCATATGTTCTACTATTTATTGATGTGAGATTCTCAAATTCCCCCCCTCGAGATGATGTGACTCCCAATCCATTTATCTTGAATGAAATCTCACTTTATTTTCAATTGTTATATTTCATATTTACATTTCGCTCTTCTGGAGCGTTTTCGCTCTTATGGAGAGTTTTCGCTCTTATGGAGCGTTTTCGCTCTTATGGAGCGTTTTCGCTCTTATGGAGCGTTTTCGCTCTTCTGGAGGGCTTTCGCTCTTCAGGAGCGTTTTCGCTATTCAAGAGCGTTTTTCGCTATTCGGGAGCGTTTTTCGCTATTCGGGAGCGTTTTTTGCTCTTTGGGAGCGTTTTCGCTCTTCGTAAGCGTTGTTTTCGCTCTTCAGGAACGTTTTCGCTCTTCGGGAACGTTTCACTCTTCGAGAGCGTTTTCTGTTCTTCGGGAGCGTTTTTTCGCTCTTATGGAGCGTTTTTCGCTCTTCTGGAGCGTTTTCGCTCTCTGTACCGGGAGCGTATCAACTCTACCGGAAGAGCATATCAACCCTATAGGGAGTGTTTCAGATCAACCGATAGCGTTCCGACTGCGTTTCGGCTCTACCGAGAGCATTTTGGCTCTGCCAGGAGCATTTTGGCTCTACTGGGAGCGTTTCTGCTCTACCGGGAGCATTTCTACTATACCGAGAATGTTTTGGCTCTCCAGATGTTCGGCTCTACCGGGAGCGTTTTAAAAATATACTTCGATAATAAAATTATACAGTAATTCAAATACATCAGTTTAATATGAAAAAAAATAAAACAATTGATTAACATAAACATGATTGAAATTGATTAATTAAATTAAATAAATATGGGTCGCGGTTGTACGCCCACCATAACAACAATAAATATGGGTACGGTAGTACGCCACCATAACAACAACAAATAAAGATGGGTACAATAGTACGCCACCTTATCAACAATAAATAAAAATGGATACAGTAGTATGTCACCATAACAATAATAATTAACGATGGGTACATTAATACGCCACCATAACAACAATAATTAAATAAATTGATCGTGGAGGTAATTCCATCATAACGACCAGAATATAACATAAATAATATAAATTAAATAAATGTGGATCGTGGAGGCAGTTCCATCCCGACGACCGAAATAAACTATAAACAACATAAATTAAATAAATATGAAGTAAATAATGTATGAACTCAGATATTTATGAGTTCAAATTGATCGAGAGACGATCGTGCTGATAACGTGTTAAATAATATTATGTAATAGATATATATTTATAGTATATAGATATATAGCTATTTTATTTGATACAGTAGAATTGAGAAAGAGAGATAGTGACGTGAGGAGATGGAGAGATGAGAGAAAATGAGAGCAAAGATAAGAAGGGTAAATGTTTGATTTACTACTTCTATTCAAAAGTATATATGTTACAATGCATTAAGGTCCTATATATAGCCTGAAACAAACCGACTTTCGTAAGTCGGTTTAGATAGAAAATATATTCTATTAAAACAGAATAAATCTACTTAAAATGTCATAATGAACTATTTCATTTGATGACTTAGCAAATTAAATCATATATATTTCTAACCAATATTAAATATCTAATACGAATAAAATTGATTTTTAATAACCGATGAAATTCATGATAAACACATAAATATAGAATAAGAAAATCTCGGCAATATTGTTATAATCATTCCTAATTCACCTTAACAAAAATTTTAATATGCAGAAGTTAGTAATACATTATCGATTAATATTATTAAATACACACATGTTTAGTATATCCCTAAAAATCCTATTTTTAGGTTTTTTGATTTTCCGCCGTTAACTATTCTTTAGGAGTTAAAAATTAAGTTATATTTAATAAATATATCTAAAAAAATATTCTTTAATATATTTTAAAATAAATATACACAATTTACGAAAATACAGCTTACATATTTACCGTTACATTCATTATGTACCAAAAACAATAAAACATTTGAGATAAAAAAAATCTATTATTAAATTATCAACTTAATCAAATAATCTCTATAGTATTATTTCCAAAAAACTTTTAAGAATAAAACTTTGAAATCATTAAAATATTACATGATATGCCATTGGAAAAAAAATTAAATGAACAAATTTAAAATATTCATTAAAGATAAAACTGGAATTATATGTAATTTTCATTAAGGATAAAACATTAATTATATGTATAAATTTTTATTTGAGAATTAAAGTTTTTTTAAATACATATTTAATAAATCAAATATATTTAATAAATATATAAAATAAAACGAATTTTAAAAATATTTATATAAAATAATATTTGATTTATCTTTTTCAACAAGATAACTATTTAAAACAATTATCAGAAAATATATTAATATTTATGAAAGATTTATCTATTTATATTTCCTAGATTCCAAATAAAATATATTAATTATTTTTTATATAGTAATTCTAAACCTAAAATTTAACTCAAATATAAGATTATAATTCACAACTATTATATAGAAACTATTATAAATTAAAACGAAATTGAAAAAGAATTATATAAATAAAATTATTTTCATATGTAATTTTTCCTTTTCAACAAGATAAGTATTTAAAACAATTATCAAAAATAAAAATTATCAAAGATTTATCAATTTATATTTCCTAGATTTTAAATAAAACATTTTTTATATAGATAATTAAAAATAAAATATTTAATGCAAATCTCTATAGTATTATTTTAGAATCACTTTAAAGAAAGATCATTTATACGAAAGGGCACTTTAGTTTAATAAATCACAATGTAAATCATTTTTTATTTTAATTCCACCCTGAGACACATTGGTAAAGTAAAGCACTGATTTATGTTATTTTTGGACCATTATACCCCTCGTAATAAGTTATATCTATGTCTTCCCCTATTCCTTGAGAAGCGTTGGATCATGTTCTTGTAGTTGTAATCCAACGGCCGGAATTAACGGTTTGAAAGTCTAGTTACAATCGGTCACTATCTAAATATTCGATTGCAATTTTTTAGGTTGCGATAGCCCGGGCAGTAATTTGCTTTCTGAGATTTTGTTTTTGTAAATTACGAAATGTGAAGCACGTGTATTTCATTTTCTAAGTGATGAATTCGTCCTTTGTGTTTGAGTTCATGGGTTATGGTTAGATTTTAGTAGTGGTTAGACCATCACCAACTATAGATCCTAAAAAGAAGGAATCTTAATAATATTTAATTATTATTATCGATAGAGAGATAATGAGAGAGAGTGAAAATAGGAAAGAGAGTAAATTTCTGCCAATAAAAAAGAAGCATGTCTATGAAAACAGTTTAGAACCGCTTCTAAAAATTCTGGATTAAGAACCAGTTCTGATATTTTTATTAATTAATGATTTATTTTTAATTATAAGAACCTCCTTCCAACTGCCGTTGGAGGTGTTCTTAGTATCTGTATTTGCCTGCAATTCGCGATAGCGAATGGTTTTATTTAGTTTTACATTTTTGAGTAGGGGGTGAGGGAATAGTAAGGAATTTGATTATTATCTTTAAACTTTGCGTTAAGTATATCATGGTCAGCATAAAAGGAAGCGTGAGTTGGATAAAATTATAAATGTGTAAACGACTAACTTGTGGATGCGGGATGGTTAACAGAGCAATAAAACTTGTAAGCTGAATACTTGTTTGGTGGGGGAAAAATAATGTTGCTGACTCCGAGTTAGTATATTTTCAAAGAAATCTTTGAACCCAGTTTGTTTGTGTGTTGGTGGTCGATTTGTTTGAGAGAGAGAGAGGGGAGGAAGATGAGTTGAGATACGCGAAGAATAAAGGAACTGATCGCAGGAGCTGATCGGAAGATTTTTTTAGAGAAACTGTTTTTTTTTTTTTATTCCCGTAAACTTCGTGACTTTGCTTTGTGATCTGATTTTGCTGCTTTTGGACTCCCTTGGTAGATCAAATATTGTAGCGAATTTCAGTTTTGGCTAAGTACTGTACTATATTCGCTGAATCATGTACATATCATGTTGTTTGAGCTTGTTATCTTCACTTTTGGATTTTGGGTGTGATCGCTAAAGTCCTGTAACGAGCTTGTTAACTTTTTTTTTTTTTTCGATTTTGGCCTTCATTGACTTGGTACTCTATTTCTATTTTCATTTTTTTGTTTAATTTCGAATTGATCAGCTTGTTCATTCTTCTGGAAGCTTAACCTTTTCCTTTTTAGGAACTTTTACCGAAGAATTTGGTGTAGCTGATATTGAGAGAGCCTGTGAATTTGAACACTCTGGTTCCGGAGCGATCTTATATCCTCATAGTTTGGTGGTGGTGTGTGTGTGCAATTTTCTTGGGAGAAATTGAGAAATTGAGAAATTGAGAAACCTTAGAATAAGAATTGAGAAATTTGAGGAGGGAGATACGGTTACTGCGTGAGCTAAATCTACAATATAAAAGGAGAAGGGATGCACTCCTAACTTGACATGTGGCATTCCACAAGTTTAATGTGTCAAAGTGGTTAAGTGTATCATCCTCTAAAGTAGAGGTTATTAGTTCAAATCTCTTTTGTTGCATTTTTATTTATTTTGGTATTTTATCAAAACGACGTAGTTTTGCGGATTGACTACG
>OVAO01001819.1:3486-14105 GCA_900406285.1 Biscutella auriculata
AACAAGAAATTTTTTTATGATTGTGTCTACGACAACAATTGTCAAGCTCTATACCTTTTAGGTTTGTTAAAAAAGGTAAAGATAATGAGGTTTAATGGGGTTGGACATACATTGAACGTTCTGCGGATCTTAACTATACAAAAGCTATAATCGTAAACGCTCTCTTAATGACTTGTGTAGGTTTCCCCGATATTGGACATGAAATCCTTACCAATGGAATTCAAGGATGGGACGCGAATATAGTACATCTAAATTCATTGGCAAGGGAAATGGAGCAAACAACTTTGGAACTTATTCAAAAGCCTAGAGAAATGTTCAACGGTACATGGGATTGCCCCAACCCGATATGTAAGATGACACACAAACAATGAATATGTTCTCAATGTTTTTTATATAAACATTCAATTATTTTTAGAAATTTAAATTAATGTTTTTGTAACTGTGCTATAAATAGCATTAAGAAATTGTAACACATTACTTATTGTACACCAATGAAATATACGTTGACTGCCTTTGTCGGTGTTGGTTTTCTGGGAGGCCTTCAATATGGGCGTTAAAATTCGTTAAATTATGACTGACGATATATAACGTAGAGCCAGTACTGATTATATTTTTCTTATTAAAACTTCTTCTTATTCTTAATTTTTCAAAATAATATATTAGCCATTAAGTGTGAATGTTTAATATACACACATTAGATACAATGCAGAGTTCTTATTATTATAGCTCTGTTATATTAGGCTTAAACCATCACTACACCACTGAATTTGGCTATTATAAATAAATGCTAAAATTAGAGTGATATTAGGACGAGTATGTACACAAGTAATGAACATAAGAATAGTGGAATCCTTCATTGGCCGCTCGGGTCGCGGCCGCCCAAAAACCAACACAACCTTTCGCCAAAAACGTTCCTTCCCTTTCGTTCATGTAAAATATCTTTTCATCTTAATGTATAAATCCAATAAATTTAAGCACTTTATATATTGAAACAGCAAAATCTCCTTAACCGCTTATGCCATAACTGTTTATATTATGTCGCGGCCGTCTTCGGAAATATCACTCCTTCAACATAACCTCCCAATCTTATATACCTTATAATAAAATAACTATTTATATCTTATTATAAACTTGCAAATGGTATGATTACCTTTGAACACTGAAAATATAAATTTCCATACATGGCCGCCAACGACCGGCCGGTCATCTAACGTAATGATTCTTCAGCACTCAACTTCTATCACTTCCCTTATTACCAAATATATTAAATTACCTTAATAAAGAGATCCAACTAATATGAAGAGATATAAGGCATAACTTGCAAAATTCCTAAATTGGCTTCCTTAGCCGCGACCGCCTTCTCTGGAGTAGCAGCTGCCCTTCGTGATTATCACTCTTCGTCATAAACTCTATTTCTTAGATTTCTTTCTGATCGACGATTAACCCTAATCTTAGTAGAAAGTTACGACTACTGTAAATACTTTGGAACATCGAATTGCAAAACTTCCTTACTTAGCCGCCAATGACCCGACCGCCATTCGTGAACTTCGCTACTTCGACCTAAAATCGACTTACAACATTACCCTATTGATCATGTATCTTATATTATCCTATTAAATGGATACACTTAACTGATAATAATAATTACCATAACATTATAACTTTAGAAAAATAACGCTTAAAATTATGTCTCCCGGTTAATTACTAAATTATAATTTTCCTTAAGCTACAAGATCTACATCTACATATTAACATTCATTTTGCAATACCTAATTTATGTCATATATTACGTACACAAACATCCAATACTTTAATGCTTCTAAATTCAATTTGTACATCACAATAAATTTTTGATTCTGTAAGTAATTGAGATAATAAATTTCGAAAGGCACATTTGTTAATGTACATATATGTTAAACACTTAAATATCAAGTAAATGTACAATGTAATATATTGAATTAAAGTATGTAACAACAAAGTGGTCAGACTCCATTAATATGTAGCCAAGTACTAATACAAGATTCACAATATATGTGAGTGCAAGGCAAGGTACTAATGCTCTGTCTGGTTTGAAACTCTTCTAGACATATAGGACATGAAGCGTCAAGTATGCCTCCAATATTATTTTCATTGCTTAAAACTGTAATATCAAGCGCACATATCACCTCCGTTGATGCAGGGACTTGTATAATATTTGCTAATTCAAAAGATTCTTGGATTGCCTCTTCTTCTGTGAGTGGCATCGATACTTCAAAAATATGAACCGATAACAATAACGTTATGTTACTTGATAGTTGGTAGTCTGGAACATCAAAAATGTCATATGCTATACGTATAAGATTATTTATTACGTAGCATGAATCATCAATTCCAACACCTTCATCGAGAAACGCTTGAAAGAATGCATCTTTCGCCCAAGATTGAGATTCAAACATAAAATTAATAGACTCGAAGCAAAATGTTTTCACATTTGGTACAGTGCGAAAATTCCGATATATCTTCATTCACACTATAACAAAACCTCCATTGCCAACATCTTCAGTGTCTCGCGAAGTCATATTAAACGTAACTACATTGCCACTCATTGTTAAACTGAAACAATGGAATCTACAATAAGAGATAACAGACATATTTTAATAATCCTGCAACACTATATATGGAAAACCAGTTATCGAATACTTACAAATAGGATTCTAGCGAGTTAGAGGAGTATATTCTACAAAGAAAAAGGTTTTTTATTAGTAGAACCGATGTACTATATATAGGTTTGACAAAGTACGTTTTTCATTGACAAAAGGTACAATATGTAAATGACAAAACTTTTCAACAATGTAACTGCATATCTTAATCCACTTGGTAACAAATTACATACAAAAAATATGTGACACGTTGAACATTAACATTACTAAATATAAATTTGATTATTAATTATTCTGACATTCAATGTCGAATATATCCAACGTTAATAGCAGAGAACCATCAAAATACGATGTAGTACCATTATGTATTAACTTATAAAGAATTTAAATGACAATAATGTAATACACATTCAATACAAGAAACAAATTATTTAGAATTTACAGAGCCACGACATAGCGGACATGCCGAATTGATCCTCAACCATTTAAGTAGACAAACTTGACAAAACCTGTGTTCACATGGTAGAGATAGAACTTTTTGAAATTGTCTAAATCGGTCCATACAAATAGAACATATTGGACTGCCTTTGATTGATGCATTCCTTTCTTGATTATACATAGTCTTCACAATAATATTGGATTTGGGTAACACCTTATCACGTCGGGTATAATTTGGGATGAGAGTTGTATCTTCGTTAGTTACGTCTTCTGAACAATACAATATTACATTTAAAATAATATCTAGGAATGATGAATATTTCGAACTCCTTGTCTTTTGTTCGATTGAACACTTAAGTTGTTTCAAAACTTTATATGAATCTTTTACAGTTTCGCCCTCATATATAAGTGCATCAACAAACGCATCTTGTTCCGCGGTTACATTATCACCAATAAATTCGTTAGGCTTAAATTGGAATATACGCAACGTATATGTGTTCGAGTTGTTTATACACACTCTTAAAGACAGGACGACAACACCAGATGACATTGAATTCATTGCTAAACGTTGTTCTTATGCTTCGTAAATTATTAATAATTTTACACTCGTAAAATTAAAAATAAATACATATCATGTTGATAATTATACTGTGACGTTTAGTCACTGGAAATATAGATACATTTATCAAAATATTTATTTGAAGTTTGTTTGGTTGCTATTGACCTTTATACAATTTCAAAAGGTACACAAAACATTTAGAGACGCGACCGTTACAGGTAGAACACCAAATGTTGTATATTATATCCAACCGTTTATGGATATACTTCTCGGAATTATTGGGCTATATTATGGATAATTATACATTTAATATATGTACGCTAAATTATGAAGTTAATAAATCGCTAAACATCATAAAATGAGGTATCCTTATTTCGACTTATTTAATTTTTTTAAGAATTCAATGTTTAATGAAATATCACATATGTATGTGAGGATGATTGATAATCAATACTCAGTGATTCAATCTCAAAATCCTTCATGACTTAGTCGATCGGATATCTACTTATATCTTATAAGAGAGATCCTACTAATTTGAATACTTTTGAACATCAACACCACGAGATCTATTTTTTTGGCCGCCTTAGCCGCGACCGCCCTTTATTTGTCGCGCGCCCTTAGTGAGTCATCACTGCTTTAATCCAAACTCTAAGACCTTTCTGATCATATAAATTTTATTATTTGTTAGAGAGGTTCAACTAATAATAATCTTTTGAACATCGGAATTGAGAGTTGTCCTTTCAAGGTCGCCTTACCGCGGCCCCCCTTCGGGAGTCAACATGAAGCGTTCGATCATTCGAAAAGAACGTCAGGACACAACATTTAACGAACTTAAGTTCGCTAATCAATTCTAACCTTACGTAATTCAACCTTAGTTCATTTCCTAGAGTTTATTATGTTTATTGTGTATAACGTGAAGGCTTCCTTAATCACAATTTTTTAAGGGCATGCATCGTTAATGAACTGTAAATTGAAGAATATTTCGCATAAATACATTTACAGTAAAATATAACAATAAACGTCTCATTTAAATACATTCAATTTTTTATATTTAAAACGATACTAAAAATATAAAACAGAATTACAATACTAAAAATTAGTATTTTTAGAAGGTCATTGAAATAAAAAAAATTAAGATATATTACACATTACCAAAAATCACTTATATCAATCTGTAAGAATAAGTAGTATTCCTTGAGTTATCGAGTGTCATATACTACACAAGTTCTGTTTTATACATTGTGAAATTTTAATATAAGTCTCTTTAATTTTACCGAGTTAAAACTATAAGTTATTTGATGATGTTACTTTTTCTGTATATACTTGGAATATTATAAGAGTCTAAACTACATCTTATACATTGCCCTAAGAAATAAAATAACGTTTATATGTTAGCCAGATAATAATTTTTTATTAATACATTACATTAGCATATCTTTCTTACAATTATCGAATGCTTATATAAAAAACAGTCCGAGCAAACCCATGGATTGTGGTCAGAGTTGCACAATGGCATAGGACATTGCCATGTGTCCACAAATTTTTTATGACGATTGTGGAGAAAGCGTAACATAGTTTGCTCTATCTCTCTCGCTTTGGCGTCAGCCCCTTCGACGTCCAAAGTCTAGTTTGGAAGTCTAGTGTTGAGAATGTCCATTCCTTTTGACGAATCTCCCATGCATGTAGATACAGTGGCCGATGTAATCGTTGCCCTCATATCTGATGAATCTCCCATGCATGTAGATACAATGACGAATCTCCCATGAATATTCACAAATACTCCATATAACTTGAAAAAATTAATAAAATCTCAAAAAACAATGTAAATCTTACGTACCCAGATGATTCACCAGAAGTTTTGGGCGGTACGTGTCTCTCGAATCTCCTTAGACCATTCATCTCGACGGTGTGTAAGGAATTGGATTGATTGTGTTTTGAATTTGTTTTAGATATATAACATGTATATTATGTATGCGAGATAGGCATGTATTTATAGAAAACTATTTAATTACTTTATTAAGGGTGACGAAGGGTTCGTGTTGCTTGAAAGGTTATAAGAAACTGATTAACAACGTACCCTTTCAAAATATCTAATATATCATATATTTATATTTATTAACTCATATATGACATAGATATAATCAATAAATTAAATAGTAAAACCTTGATATGCATATGAGATACAAACGTAAATTTTCTACAAGTTAATTATTACATGTTTTGCAATTTTAATATAAAAGATAATATAAATATATTTATAAAGCAAAAATTAAAACACATACCGTTTGATGAGACACGTGTAACACACAAATTGCAAATTATTAATAATTGCAAAACATGTAATAATTAACTTGTAGAAAATTTACATCTATGGCTACGACATTTTTGAACATCTAAACCGTCAGTTTTTGCATTATGATAGCTGTCTTTCAGAAATTTGCAAACGTATAACGTATATGATACATTTACTCAGAAGAATCTTAAAAGATGATATCTCCAACTAAATAAGCAATAGTAAAACTTTGGTTCAATATATAAACTAATATAACCGTAGTTGCCATAAATGTATAGTTTAATTGAAAACAAATATTTAATTACATAATATAATCAACACCTAATTCCATCTCTAACAACTCATATATAAAACCAATAATCAAAGCATAGATACATGACTCCCTAAGTAAAAATCAAGCACCCCATTTTAACCAAAATATACATTATCTTATTAAACATCACGTAAAGTTAAATTGTTAATATAACTCATCGAAATAAATTTAACAATTTGGTAATTAAATGCGATAACGACTATACTGAGATAACGTCATAAAAAAATTTTAAACAATCACATATACTCGCCGAAAATATACGAAACATAATAACCATTTTAATAAATCCGCTGATTTCGTAAAAGTGCCAAATCTCAACAACTAAATTTTCATTCGCTACAGTTTACGAATACAGTTACTTCTATTAGGCTTCGAAAAAAAATTAGATAATTAATAAAAGATATAAGGTATGGCAACTTACAAACTCACTAATTAAATTGTTACTTTTACATTATTCTTAGGTTATTGGTAGAAAATATATACTCACTTATCTTCAATGGTACAAAATTAATTCGACCTTATTATTTATAACAGTTAGTTTATTATAATATAACAACTATGTGTAGTTTTATTACATTTCTTATTAATTAACAATCTGAAGAAATAGAGCACTTGCCACAATCAACATTATTCGCAGAGCGGTTACCCTTTTATTACTCTATAAATAAATAACATCTATCGCACAACTACAAAACTAAATAAGCACGCCTGTTTCTGTAAAAACAGATAATAACGAATTAGGTAGTTCTCATTGATCGAACATGAGAGACGTACAATATCTCTTCGAAAATGGAGCAAGGTATGTAATAATTTTACTCTGATATTTTAATTATGAACTTATTCGTTTAATTGATTAATTAATCATATATTTACAATGTTAACTTAGGATCCATACAAATGGAGAAGAAGTCATCGGTGAAAAATCAGAATTGCTTGATCTTCCGGATGAACTACTGACCGATATTGCTTTAATATTATGTGAGACAAGACTGTCTCTCGATGGGAACTTCTTATTAGGGAAGCAAAATCGTAAAGTTATATTAAACAATTATTTCAGGGAAAGAGCGAATCTCTTTGTTTTTATTGACAATCCGCAACTTTGTGACCAATCTACATTTTTCATAGATTGTGTCTTTGCCAACAATCCACAAGCTCTATACCTTTATGGTCTAGAGTATATTTGCGTCAATGGGGAGTTACAATATGGAATGAGTATACTTCAACAATCATCAGATGTTGGAGCTATAATCACATCAGCAATTGTTTCAACTTGAATGGGTGATTCGATTGGTGGAATGGAAATCCTCAACACCAGACTGCATAATTGGTTTTTGGATGTTAACATGTTAAACGTCAAGGCAAAAGAGATCGAGCATACAATGCTTAGTTTCTTCCATGATCGTCATGAGAGTTTTTTTGGAAACTTGGAATTGCTTGATTCCACAATGCAACTTTAGTCACAAACAATGGGTTTGCCAACATTGTTTCGTATCTAATCATTCAAGAATTGTAAAAAACATATGCTAAATTTAACTGTAATTTAGTATATATTTCAACCTTTTTTATAGTTATTGTCTTATCGAGAAGTTATACCTAAGTTAGTTACCTAAATTAAAAAATAGAAAACATAACACACTACTTTAAACTTAAAACTTAATTACACTGTTACATACGGAGACAACCAGTAAAGAGATTCTTACTTATACCGAGATTCATTCGCTAAACCAAATTGTATCGGAACTAATTAAACATACCACTAAATATTTCGTTCAATAATTGGTCGGAGATGATAAGTTTTATTTATTTACACATTTATAAAACTTGTCTACCTTAATTAATACACTGGCACAATCGTTTATTTCAAAATAAATATCTACATAAAACTTGCGTAATTTTAAACATATACTACTTTAATTCAGTTAACTAACCTCTGAAGATTATACTTCAATCTACTAATGATTATATAATTTGATATGAATAGAAAATAAGCGTAAATAATTAAAGAAGATAACACACATGATAACACACATAAATGGTTATAAGCGTAAATAATTAAAAACAAAGTCCCCAAACATGAAGTTCACACCGCAAACAAACATAAGTTCCATAAAAAAAATTTCACAAAGACTACAATTACAAGATAACATAGTAAATAAACGTTAAACTCTTGGACCTACTTGACCAGGATTGTCAGCCAAAAGCATTATGATCTCACGGTGCCAAAAGCAAACTAAACAATAGGGAATTGGTTCGTCATCACCTTCTATCAATTCCCAATCCGCTCCCCAATGGTAAATCAACCTTAGCCGGAGCAAAGAACCGGTAACCGAATCTTCATCACCACATTGGCAAGGACCATGAACATATTTCTCTAACAACTCCCTAAAAATTCCACAGACGTTCCAAATAACAAGAGCCCTACACCTATTTCTCATCTCTCTCACGTCCGGAATCATTCAAGACAATAATGGCAACATTACCCGAGACAAATAAAAATAACCTTCATCTTTCCGATCCCCACCTTCACACACAATAATAACACCTACTATATGTTGTGCCTTGCGATGACCCTTGTTGGCCGCTCGAAGTAGTTCATTAAAGCCCTTAGATCTTTTAGTTACCCTATTAATCGTAATAAAGTAATGGATCACACATTTGCGCCATAAAGCTTCGGCACTCTCTTTCCCTCGAAATTTCTTCAAGAACAGTCTATATTTATCTTCTTCTTGAGAATTGAAAAACGGGTAAAATGGAAGTTCTGCTAAATTGCAATCGGTAAGAACTTCGGTGGATTCAAAGAACGCATGAAAAAAAACTTACCTTTTTTCGTGCTCGATGATGGAGTCAATCCTTTCTGCAAACTACATCATTCATTTTTTCCCGGCAAAATCTATTGTTATTCATTCAGAAAACTTTGAATCATGATACAGAGGATCACGCAAGTACAATGAAATTTTAAAACAATTTCAAACAAATTGACAATTTGCATGAGAACCTAGAATATGGGCTACAATATTACAAACGTGAAGAGCAAATTTAAAAGTACATATGTTTCTACAGTTTTCTGAAAACCACTAAACATTTTGATGAAGATTGCATAATCTCCTTCGAACTCAACTCTTGAGAAACCCATAAACTACACATTTTGCATTGCTATTAAAAGGGCATTTACCTCCGCTTTAAGAGACGATAACGCTTGTATACACTTGGTTTGAACTGAATATTGACTGATATCTAAAGAATTCCGAACAATTCATCATGTTTTTTGATGGAATGCATATTAAGATTAAAATAGGCATGTAAATTGCATTTTAAAATAATCAAAGGTGGTCTTGTTCAAGTCTCAGTTCGTCGAACCACAAGATCTTTCTCTTCTAAATCTTTATTTCTATCAGCAAACCGCACATCGGCTGTTGCATATTGCTATTTCTTATGCGGGTAAACACGTTGTTTCTTAAAGCTTGATATGGGTCCACATTAATGTCTTCTGCAATATCTAGCATCACGTTAATGGTTTCTTCACTACTATCTGAAAACTCATATGGTATCCATGGCAATTGATAGTGAAAAAAGGTGTGAGCAATAGTTTCTGAACCAAGACGACATCGTTGGCATAATGCACCTATCTTGATTCCTCTTGTGATTAACCTTTCAATTGTTGCCCAAGAATTTGATAATAGACGCCATATAAAATAATTTATTTTAGACATTATCTTCAGTTTCCATATTCTCGAATTTATTCGAGAATCCTCTGGTGGTGGTGTAGAGTTTGATGCTAATGAACCTAAGTTTAAAATAATTTTATACCCCGATCGTACTAAATAATCACCGATTGTTGTGTAGTGCCAGATTAGTCTATCGGTGAGACAAATAATTTTCTCAATGATTTATAAGTTTGAAAAAATATAAATGAAATATTGCCTCTTTTAGAAGTTGCAATTTTTCACAATAAACTGTAAAATAATATTTTAAAAATCTTAACTATATAAAACCGTAATCATCTATGATATCCTAAAGCAATCATTGAACGTTTATTTTTTAAATAAAAACTTCGATAAATTTTAATCAACTTTTGTTTCAAAGACACAATCTTTTATAATATAAACATTTTAAAAAGAAATATTTTAAAACCGAATAAAACATGTCGTCATACTACTAATAATAATATATATTTTTGAAGATTCAGTAAATAAATATATTAACTTAATTATAATTGACATTGGAATTTTTTTTAACTAAGAATACGTGCATAAATACAAGATGTCACTTCTCATAATTAATAACTAGAGTTGTACCCGCGTTTAACGCGGGTTCATATATTTTTTTGATTTAATATAGAAAATTAGGTTAATATGTTTATTTACACATATGGTTAAA